>BQKZ01000244.1:27164-44509 GCA_036244855.1 Temnopleurus reevesii
GTGATTCTTTCGTGGATTAATTTTATTTTTGGAAATATTTGAAGCCTAAAATATCTAGTTTCATTTCATGCCAGTATTTTAGAAAATAATTTTGTATTTTACAAGATATACTTTGCTAAGTACCACGATCCGAAAATGCTTTAGAAAAACCATACGAATTATTGTTACCCCATCATAGTATTTTAAATTCCTCATCAATTAACAGCCCTTACAAAAAACATGCAATGCCCATATTTCATCACATAACATTGATTGTGAACATACTCTAAAATTCCTTCGTCAGTTGTTTTTCCACATGATAAACATTCCTGATCGTTTGTATTCAGTAAAGTCTCTCCGAAGCCGTATTTCTGCGCCAGTATACTCATCACCGGATCCTCCGTGGAGAGCTTCCCCGTATCTTCCTCGCTGACGGGCCGCACAAGGAACTCGCCCGTCGAGCTTTCCTGCAGCTTCCAATGCGTGGCTGAACGGGTATTAGTTGAAACGATGCTGGCTGAAATGACATATAATGTCATATAAGTCATGTATGGCATGTCCAGCGCCATTGTGGACTGCTTTTCTTTCCTTCAACGACGCGTATTTCAGTTATTTTGGAACTAATTTAGCATAATTAGTCTGTCTAAATTCTCTCCGCTGTCACTGTCTACAGTTTGTTGTTTACACGAATATTTAGTGCGCCATCTAGAGTCAAAATAACGTACAGTGTTGCATGCCACCCCAGCTCCTCTGTCTCTCCCCTAGCTCTTCTTTTCCCTCTCCATATCCTTCTGCCTTTCTCCTCTTGCATGATATTTTTTCCAGTCCTCTGTTATTACCCCCTGGCCTACCCCATCCCTTCTCTCTCTACCACTTCCCCTTGCATAGTTACTATTCCACTCCTATTATTACCCCCTTTTTTGGTCCCCACTTGTCTCTCCCCTTCCTCGATCTCTCTCTCTCACTCTATCTTCTACTTCTCTTTTTGTATCTCTCTTTCTTTTTCTCTCTCTCTTTCTCTCTCTCTCTCTTTAACTCTCTCTCTCTCTCTCTCTCCCTCTCCTCCCTCAAGCATGTCAATAATTTCCCCATTCCATAATACTCCTTCGAGACCTCTGGCAACGACCCTTTTACCCCTTTACCCCGGCCTCCCTCAGAGTCTGCCCCCATCCCAATACCTTTGTTCACCTCCTAATACTCTCTCATTTTTCTGTTCAGTTTCTTTTTCACAATCATCATCAAAATATTAGCGCTCAAATAACAAATGGAAATCCGTGTGGTAACAAAATTGAAACATCTATGCATAACAAGCTTTGTACATTTGTAAATTTCAGTTCTATTTATTTCTCAAGACTTCATATCATACAACGAAAGACATAGTTTCTAGTTACAAAACATATCATATCTAACATACTTACAGTAACCTACCCTTCATCTCTCTATATGTATCTCTCTGGCATACACACACACACACACACACGCACACACACACACACACACACACACACAATAATTAAAAGAAGAGTCTACTAAAAAATAATAATTCTTCAATAGGAGCAGATGACATTAGTGACCAGAACAAAAATAAATGAAGAAAATAGGACAAGGAATAAAGTAAGTTATGAATTTTCAATGATTTGAAAAAAGGTAATATTTCATAACATTGACATGGATATGATAAATAATCAATTGTGCAGCAATAACTTCATCCGTTGCCAATTTGTCTTATTGTTTTATTATAATTTTTGGATAGACTCTTCTTTTAATGAAGTATATGCAAACCTGCCAGTTAGGTCTACATTCAACCTTGAACAAATTGAATAATTGCCTGCATGCAAGTAAAAAAAATTTTACACTGAGATCCTCTTTTCTTTTTCTTTTTTCTCCCTTTTACCCCTTGTAAGTCGATTTTTCTCAATTAATCTTAGCTTTTTTTCTATGTCCTAACAGATTAGACTTAGGCAAGGTTGACTACATGTATTAAGGTGTTGGTACTGGCAGTGAGATATTCAGTGATATTCAATAACAAGACTACCAAATCAACAAATTGGTAAAGCATTAGCACTATGAAATCAATCAATAAAGAAGTTGTACAAAATAAACAACTCTCTATTCAAGTTTTCACATTTTCACAACACAAATTAAAATATTCCCTTCCCAATTATTCTATACCTGCCAACCAATTGAGTTACAAGAACAAAAAATGTACCCGCTCAAAATGGTATTCAATTCCGTTACTGCCCATGTGGAATTACCTGGGGTACAGGTGTGTTCATTAGCATACATATTACAATACATAGCACCATTCAAAACACTGATACTATGATGACATGACAAAATACTTTCAAATCTTGAATATAAAAATGATCAATACTTGGAAGAAAATACATGATTCTATACAATTGTTTTTTGGCAAGACTAAGTTTGTTAGATCATCATCCAGCTTTCTCGAGAACAATTATTTTGTTCCTACAACAAAATGATCAAACAGTAATATATAAACACACATGTGGCTCCACTGAATATCCCCATTACAGAAGGTGACCAACTTATATGTTACATTTCAAATTCACGAAAAACTAAATGAATCCTCGATCGCGCACAGTCGAAATTTATGCCTCCGCCATCCCGCGGTGAGAAAGATTTAACCCGTTACACAACGTGATCGCAAGTCACAAATATTTTGGGTGGTTTTCACAAGTTTTTCTGCCCTATAACCTTTAGACCTCTGAACCCCAAATCTGATCAGTCTATCCTTACATGCTTATACAAACATGTACTTGAGCAAAGTTTGGTAGAATTCTGCCAAACTGTTCTGAAGTTACCATGGTAACTCAAGCTATTTTTGGTCATTTTTTTTCAAGTTTGTTGACCCTGTGACCTTTGACCTCCAGAACCCAAGATATAATCAGCTCATTCTCCAATGCTTATAAATGATTGACCCAGGGTTGGTTAAAATCTGGTCATATTTCCCATGTTCATTGAGAAATTTGCTGTAATTTTTCAATTTTGGTAAAAAGCAAATAAAGAAAAAGGTTCAGGTCGAGCCATTCTTAGAGGGTCGGTAGGTGAAGGGCATCTAAACATTTTCTCTTTTTTTTGGGGGGGGGGGAGGGCTTATAGGAAGGATTGTTCAACAGCATTGATTCTTACATAGCAAAGGCTGAAATTTTATATTTAACTCAAGGCACACACAAGGTATCTTTACAAATATATACACAGCATATAATACATTTCTATAAAAAAAAATCATCTCATATTGACAAAAATACAACAAATTTGAAAGTAGAGTCATCAAAAATATAATACATGATTCAAAGTATGACAACTTAAATACTGTATAAGCTTAAATTTTCGGTCAGGTTTTATTTTTACAAATCTCACGACCATGAATTCACTGTTCATTCATGAGAATGCCCATGAACTTGTGTACAATAATCTTTTAAAACATAAAAATAATAAGTCGCTAATGTGTGAAAAGGTCTGAAATTGAGTACATTCTTTGAAGTTCATGTATGCCAAAATATTGGTCTTCTTCAGGTTGTACCAATCATGGTTATGTACAATCTTTTCTGACGAAAAAATGAAAAAATAAACGAAGGGCACCAGAAATATGATATTTCTTGTACAGTATCGTATAAAATCTTATGATATAATCACTTGAAATGCTTGGCAGTTCTGTATCACTGACTCCCTTCTCTCCCTCTCTTCTTCTTCCTCCCTCCTTCTCCCTCCCTCTCTCCACCCTCTCCTGAACTTTCCTCCCTCACTCCATCCCCCTTTCTCTCTCACTCTCTACCTCCCTTTCTCGCTCTCTCCCTCCCTCTTTTCCTCCCTCCCTCCCTCCCTCTCCCCCTTCATCCCCTCCCATCCTCTGTGTACATCATGTCTCTTCCTCTTCCTCCCCTTCCTCAGCCAGATAACAAACACACATATGGTCCTTTCCAGAGAGAAGAATAGCCTTGCCTTCCGGGTGCCATGACAACGATGTCACTTGGAATGATGCTGATGGAAAATAGATGAAAGGAGAGAAAAATGTGAAATTATTTGATAGAAGTAAAACGAATTCTGTCAGGTGGAAAATTCCTGCCTTCTGAGTTTCCTTATTTTGTACCATGTTTTAAATGCTACAAAAAATCATATATTTCAATCGAAAGTCATAATTCCAGAAGTTCTGAACAACATTTGCGACAAATCCATTGGGTGGACAGATATACATGTAGTGAAACACTATTAATACCTATCATCACAACATCCAAATAAATCATCACCATGAATTTTACTCATTATCACCATCAGAAATGACACCATCACCATTGTCACTACCACAATACCAGCTGAGCCATCACTTCCACGACAATGTCACCTTCAGCTGGCACTTCTACACGTCCACCAGGAGACCAAAGATAAAGCTTTTTGCTTATTATACATACTGCAAGACAACCACATCCACAATGAAAAACAACATCACCAACATCTCACCATTTCTTACATCACCACCTTCCTTATAAAGAATAACATCATAATCATCATCATCATCCTCATCATCCTTCTCATCATCCTCATCATCATCCTCATCCTCATCCTCATCATCATCATCGTCATCATCATCATCAACATCATCATCATAAGCATCAATTTCGTAACCACTTGTGTCACCTTTTCCATCACTGACCAACAACATCATCACCACTACTGCAACCAACAACAATACCACTCCCATTATTACATTCATAATCTCACTTTCCTGCATAACCATGAGTTATGTACTAAGATCACCATCACCATCAACAGAATCAATATAATTTTTGCCGCCACCATCATCACAATCTCACCTTCAGCGGGAACTTCCACTGCTACACACCCATCAGGAGACCAAAGATAGAGCTTGTTGCTGCCTGTACATACAGCTAGACGGGACCTGCAAGGGTCCCACTTGGCCGCTGAGACAGATTCAATGAAAATTGCAAACATCAATCTCGATTTACAGAACAACAATACAGGATTGTTTGTTAATGTATGATATTTTTGGGGTAATTCAGAATATAAACACCAGATGTTGCTTGAAACACTCATGGCAACATAAAATGTGGAAGAGCCCATTCAAATTCAAAACATATTTAAAGAGTCTGTCAGTGTACTTGTTGCTACGTTACGGATTCATCAAGTTCATTATTAAAAGTCCAGTGTTTGAATGTAAAATAGTCCTTTAACAGACAGGATAAATTTGAAGAATCTGTCAGTAAACTTGTTTCTATGCCAGGGATTGAGCAAGTTCATATAAGAGTCTTGTGTTTATGTGCCAATTCATAGAAAAAGTGATGGTGCACATAATTTAACATGGTCAATGACTATTAAAGAAAATGAATAGCATTGGAAGGCAACCAAACAATATATATTTTTTCAGGGAGGGGGGGGGGGGGGGGGGCTAAAATCTATCTGGCGCTACAGGGATACGTAGAAATAATCCTTTATCAAAATCAATACACAACATATAGCCCTTAAGACAAAGTGTTTCTAAGTGCTCTATATATTATTATCTGGCTATAGCTACCATTTGGCGCACACTGAAGGTTGAGTGCAGCACAATTTTCTGAAGGAAATTAACTTGATGGATTTGAACCTACGACCCTTGGGTTAAAAGGCAAGAGTCAGAACCACTACACCATGACACCTCCAAAAATTTGACAGGTGACCACTGAGACAGATTTGACTGAAGATAAATTCAACTTACCTCTTATACTGCCAACTTGAATCAGCATGGCCGCCTGTGAGAGCTTCTGGACATCCCAGATCCACAATGCATTGGGCATGTTATCTGAATAGATCACAAAATGAATGAAATATATTATAATACAGTCAAACCTGTCTATAAAGACCATCCTGGGAAGACAGAAAATGAGAGTCCAGGAAGTCTCTATAGACAGGTTCATTTACTTCTAAATTATATTCTAGGGAATTAAGGAGGGTGGTCGCTAAAGCAGTTTTGACTATAGTTTAAAATTGAAGGAGGAAAACCTCATTAAAACAAGTAACGCCCATCAGCAAGGTTTTCTGAATAGATCACAGGATGAATAAAATAAATTTTAATAGTATGAACCTGAAAGAGAAAAAAATGGTTAAGAGAGGCAGCTTCCCATGAAAGTCTTCACCATCGTTCTACAGAACGACATAAATTTCCTCCTATTGCAAAAAGCTAATGTTCTAGCATACATAAATTTGAACAAATTCACTAAATTTCAATCCTTTTTGCACATGAGCGAGATTTTAAAATATTATTGTGCACAAGTCTAAAGGCATTCCAATGAGTGAACATTTTGGCTAAGTGCGAATTTTGCAAAAATAAAACCCCATCGAAAATTTAAGCTTCTAAAGTATTTGCTCAATAAAAATAATGTTTTTTTTGCAATACTTTATATAGGGTGTTGCTAGAAAGATGCAATAAATTGCCAGTTCCAGTTGATTGGCATGTGCTAATCAAAACTATCATTTCATGCATGTCTTATCAAAAGTGCAAACATTACAAAAATCAAAAGCACATCATTCATACTTTGTAACTGATTTTTAGCTAATTTGCGATCAACAGCCACTATTCTAGCAAAACCCCCCTGCCATCTACTAGTACTTACCATTCTTGGATAGCATGAATCTGTTATCGGGACTGAACGACAGAAGGCTAATCCCAATCTTAGGATTAGCTTTATCTGGATCTGGTTTTATGCTAGGCACTGGTATTGATCCCTGCTGGACTTCATCTGTACATGAGAATAATAACATGACATAGTAACATACGGGGTAATATAACATTTATATAGCACAGAAACTACTTGAATATATTTTACTGCGCTCTTAAAAATTCTTATCTGTTAGGCAAGGAACAAGCCTTGGACATTCCACTGAGTGAATGGAATGTACACATACCAGAGAAAAATATGTGTCGTAATACCTAAAATTTGATGTTGAAAGGATGTGCTTTTGGTTTTGATTTAAAGATATATTCTGGTATTTGTTAAAAAAATAAAATAAATGTTCACAGAATCGCACAAAATGTGAGAAGAATGTTCAGAACTATGAATAAATAATATGTGCCAAAGTGTTTTGCAAGAAAATGTATAATGGCAGAGAAATGTGCAAATAAAGGGTCAAAATTGGGCCATGTCGGGCCGACAGATTTTATACCAGTCCCACGCGCTGCTTCCTGTGTTTGCTGCAGTGGACAGAGCACGTGGAGAATGACATAATATCGCTTTTAACCGGTTTGAGGTTATCATATTAGTTTTCCCTTGTCTACACAAGTCACGTTGTGCTTTGTTTGTAACATAAGATTATTTTAATCATTCATTTTTCCAAATTGAAGTTCTTTGCAAGTACTCGATATTCGCTTGAAAGATGTCCAGTGAAGATGAATTCTGTATATCAAAGGGAGTTTACTCCAAAGTTTGGGAGCTGCACATGCAAATGCTCTGTCTCCAAGAGTGACTTTTGTTTTATGTGTTGTTGTCTGTAGCAGTAGCTTGTTTTGTGAGCTTCAAAGGTTATGAGTGTGTTTCTGAGTCTCGAATTCTAACAGTTCCATGAGATACATGTAACTAGGGGCTTAAAATAATAATAATAACAATAATAATAATAAAAATAAAAACAACAATAGCAATAATAACGAAAATGAAATAGAAAGTCAGCTATGTTGAACAACAAATGTAGCCTGATTTCACAACAAACATTTCAGTTTTTAAATAATAATCTTTGACGTATTTAATTCTAAAATGTTTGGATTCGAAAATGTCATTCTTAAAGGACAAGCATAAATACACTGAAGAACCATTTTATATGTCTATGGGAGTGTTGTTCGAAAGTTGCAATTGATCGAAAGGTTGTACTTGATCAGAATGCATCAATCAAAATCAATGTTTCACGTGCATCTTAGTAAAAGCACATACCATGCTCGAATGAAAATACACGCTTTAATTTGCAACTAATTTCCGGTTGACTTGCGATCAATTGCAACTTTTGAGCAACACCCCCTTTATTATGAATGATGAGATTTATCATTGTCATGAGAGAAATTTTCTTGAAAACATAAAAAGGTCATCATTTCACCCCAAACGATAGATTCTGAATCATAAATTCTGCATTTTTACTCTGTTTTATCCACCTATTTTGTACATTTTTTGTAAATATATGATGTATTGCTTGAACCTTGTACATTTCTACTCGCGTAGAACGTATCCTAGGTGTAATCTATGTAATCTATGCTGTAGTGGTCGTGACTCTCCCCTTTTAACTAGAGGGTCGTAGGTTCGAATCCTACCCATGGCGTCAATTTCCTTCAGCAAGAAATTCATCTGGATAAGTGGATAAGTGCGTTTTATAAATTGCATTTATTATTATTACTTTTATTATGAAAAGTTTCTTACATTTGCTTTGAACACTGAACATCCCTCCATCAGAGGGCCATTTTTGAGCACCTGCATCTAAGACTTGGGGCCTCTGCTCCACCTCTTTATAAACAACCTAAAAATAGACAGAAAAAGGAAGAGGATTTGGCCTGTATTCTGAAGTCAGGTTTAACTTAAACTAGAATTTAAATCTGTGATTTAAGTATGGGAAGCCAAAAGAGGTTTGAATCTATAACAGTCGGTGTTTAATTTACCAGCACATTTGACACTCATATTATTAACATGATAAAAATAAATAAAAACTTAAATAGTTTTCTACATTATCAGAGCATGGGAAAAGAGAGCAGTTAACATAAGAATTATACAGTTGAAATAAAGTTTTGGCACTTTGGGCTACCCATACTTAAACCAAAGATTTAGATTCGAGTTTAAGTTAAACCTGATATCAGAATACGGGCCAATGAGTTTTACAGCATGTATCATTCAAATCTGAATAGTTACACCAGAAGGAGAGAGAGAAAGAGGACCGAAGTTTAGTGTCACCATCCAAAAGACACGACCGGGGATCAAACCCACAGCACAAGGATGAATGCAGAGATGTGCCGTATAATGCAACAGAGCACATAGAAGCACTCCATATGAAGCACCAGATAAATGTAGTTATTATTCATTATCTTATTTTTTAGAATATAGGGATTTCTTTGGTTTCATGCAATGATACCCATTGCCAACCGTCACTTCTTGAAAACATGTACAATGTGAAAAGAGAGCATTTTAGGCTGAAATCTCTCCATAACAGAATGATGTAGATAGAACTCACCACAGCTTGTGTGTCTAGTACTGGAGGATGGTTATGTTCAACAACTGTCTTCCACGTAATATGGTTTAGAACACGCACCTGTTGCAAATGAAAATTAATAACAAAAATTAATGCCATTAAGCAAAGCCATATAACTAAAAACACATATACCTACATGCCAGACGCTTTGAGTTAATTGGTCAAATTTTGAGCAGCTTGGAGTCTTTATGAAACAAATATAATTAGCATGGAACCTATTATATGAGAAGGCATATATGTACTACTATGGCCTTAAAGTTTCAATCATACTTTTACGGTTTTTGGAGATTCTTTAACTCTTTCAAAGTACAATGTCTACATCAAGCCCTATTGAAGATTTGCGACACTGTCTTTTCATGTTCCAATGTCTATTCAAAGCCAGATTGGCAGTGCAAATTTAATTGAAAGATGTTTTTTGCTTACTTTTAGTAGGGACAGAAAGATATTCACTCAATTTTGTCGCTCATACTTATATTCAGTTTACAAAACAATAGCACAATAGGAAATGATTGTGGTCTTGCAAAAAGACAATGTCTCCAGTCATTCATGCTGCTTCCACTTTGCTTACCTTCTGATCATAGCTGCCAATAGCAAGGAACTGACTGCTTGGGGACCAGCAAACTGACTTGATACCCAATGCATATTCGTAAGCTTTGAATGTTGCCATACAGCGACCATCTACCGAGTAGAGCAATAGGTTGTACTGCAAAATAAATGCAACAAAATAATTTGTACTAACAATTTTAAACACAATGTAAGTAATGCATAAAGACTAGAAGTAGATTATTTGAAAAAAAATGTTGTGGACCACTTTTGAGTTGAATAATTTTACTATAAGCCTACTTTTCAGGATATGCACTTGAGTGAGAGATGCTGCGCAACATTAGTTATCACTCATAAGTGAAATTGATAACAGTGTGTTTATAACCTTCAAACCAGTTGCATTGGTGGATTTCCCAAAATAAAATACATTGTACAAACCTTGTATAAGAATTCATGTACCTAACTTTCTTTGAGCCATGCGAAATGTACTGTGTTATCATACATTGTTATTTACAGGGTATTGAAGGAAATAATATTTTCTCTGAAGACACTAATTTCTAAGTGTAAGGAATGACAACTTACAGAATTTCGAGCACATTGCAAGGTAGAATTCTTTGCTCACCTGTTATGCCTATAAAGCTAAGATCAATGGGATCACAGTTGGATCACAGGCCATATCAGTAGTTCTGAGCTTTATAGTAATAGTAGGTAACAAAAGAATTCTGTTTTCACAGCATGCCAATCTTACCTCCAATAAAGAATCATGTACACTTTTTACATGTAGCAATCTGCCATCAGTTCAGCTGTTATTACTATAAAGCTAAGAATAATAGGAGTACATTTGGGATCACGGGTCATATCAAATGTTCTGAGCTTTATAAAAATATTAGGTAAGCATAGAATTCTGACTTTCACTGCACGCCAATCTTACCTCTCACAGCAAATCCCATACACGCAACACTCCGCCATCGAGAGGTTACTGGTTATTACTATAAAGCTTATAACAATGGAATCACAGTTGGAGCAAGGGCCATATCAATCGTTCTGAGCTTTATAATAATAGTAGGTAACAATATAATTCTGACTTTCACTAGATGTCAATCTTACTTCCAATAAAGAATCCTATACACATAGCACTCTGCCGTCTGGCGGTTACCTGTCATCACTATAAAGCTAAGAACAATAGGATCACAATGGGATCACCGGCCATATCAGTCGTTCTGAGCTTCATAATGATAGTAGATAACCAAAGAATTCTGACTTTCACGACATGACATTCTTACCTCTAATAAAGAATCCCATACGCATAGCACTCTGCCGTCTGGAGACCATTCTAACCCTGCTAGATCCCGGGTGTCTGTTTCAAAGTGCTAAACAAGAGAGCAAAATAAATGGTATCAAAATTAATTTATTGTGATTTCATTGTTTTTATCAATCTCATGTGTATTTTGGGTTTTTTGTTTTTTGTTTTTTAATTCCATATCAATACTTATCCTGCTAGATCACGGGTATCGGTTTCAAAGCGCTACTGGAAAAAGAATACACAAAATTGATGATGCATTTTTAATATGCGTATTCTGACAAACAGAACAAAAATTATTCTATTCAGAATAATTCCAAATATTCAAGTCATCATGCACGAGGTATCTATACAAACTTTTTGCACAGATTACAAATGCAACGGTACTTGATATTTGATCAATAGAATAAGTTGGTCAACCTTTCCACCATTCCAGGAAATGCTGTTTGAATATTCATGCCCTTGAATTTAACTGTGTACACACATTCTCTCTCAAAAAAATAATCTGACAAAATGAGGTGAAGTATGGGCAGATAGGATGCTAGTTTCTGAATGCTTGCTGCACAATTTCTCATGAAATAAACAAGATATCATCACCAGCAATAATAAAAATAATAATAATTATTACAACAATCATTGGTAGATTGATATTGTGCAATTATATACTCAATTGTACATTACTGTACAATTACAATATTATTACCCGGCCATTTCATAGCTCCCATGTAGGTGCTCTTGCATTTAAGAGAATGAATTCCTGCCGGTACTCATTCACCTCACCTGGGTTGAGTGCAGCACAATATGAATAAATTTCTTGGTAAAGGAAATTGACGCCATGGATGGGATTCGAAACTATGACCCTAGGGTTGAAAGGTGAGAGTCAGAACCACTACATCAAGACAACTCCACCATGAGATGTCTTTTATCACTGCATTATATCTACTTTTTTTCAAATTACATTTATTGATATCTTTAACACTCAAAACAAACAATTACAACATACATTAAATTACATCACATGAAAATGAACTTAAGTAAACATAGGGAGCTAATTCAATAGGTAAATTAAACATTGATTTCTTTTGACTTAATGCTCTATTTATCTTGAGTCTTTCTTTCAAAGCATTGAAAAATACCCGGTACATATTTTATATCAGTTTCTATTTTATCCATGCCATAATGAGTTCGTTTCAGTATCATTCTACTTACTTTGACAAGTTGCCATGTGTTACACGCAAACACACTGATGAAATCTTTGCAATCTCTCCTCTCAGCCAATGCCATGTACTTGCCATCTTTTGTGAAATGCATTCCTAAAAGAATGAAAAAGAAATTAGATTTAGTATGAAATTTGGTGCATTACAGTGGGAACTCGGTATAAAGACATCTGGCCCCCGTAACATAGCGCTTTCCTTTCGATCGTTTAATATCAATCGCAAGTCTATGGGAAACCATGTTCTAAAGATTTGCAATTGATCGCAATAATATTCCTGATATAAAGAGGTAATACACTGTAGTTTGGTACCAGCTCATGTCTTTTATATGCTGAGCAAGAGATTACTGCTATATAACAAAGTGTTTTTGATGGTCCCAAATACCTCGCCATACTGAGTTTTCATTGTATAAGCTATAGACAGCAAGAGAGATTCAGAGAATCGGGGGTCCAAAATGTGTAAGATTGATGTCAACGCCCATAGGACAATGATATAACTGAGGCATAAGATCAACAGAAATGCATGTAAATTATCATCATTTTTAATACAACAGAAAATTGACACTTGGCATCTTTGTAGCAACACATATAAAATGTAGCATAAATTATGCAGAGGAAACTTTAAAATCCTATCCTTGCAGAAATCATACATAGGTTTGAAAGGTGCACTTGGTATCAAATTAATCTCAGGATTTCACATAAACTTTGTAATATACTCAACCGATGAATTCATACAAAATAGAGTGCAAAAAGAGTGCAAAATAGAGTCCACGTACAGTGTTCATCTGAGTGCAAATTTCAAATTCATCCAGGATAATTACTCCACTGAAGCTAAATCCTCTTTCAAATGGCTATTGAAGTGATTATCATTATTTCCACTATTTTTGGAGCAAGACCACTTTATTGTAAAGACAAAATGGGCAGAAAAGTGTAGAAGGCCTATGAGTAGGGCATCAAAGGCCTGGAAGGCGTTTCATGAAGCCTGTCCCCAGCAACAATTAGTCAGCACTGACTAATCCAATGCAATCCTTGATTTAAATTGGATGAAAAGCACCATCGCCGACTGTTGCTATGGTAACTGTAAGAAAATGACAATTTGTCGCAAGCTACAAGCTTCTTGAACCGCCCTCCCAGTCTCAGATTGCAAAGAAGGCCTCAACTGAGGAATTGAAGTTTTGGGATGCAGTTACGCACCTTGCTTCGCTTCTTTGGGATACTTGATATAGGAGACGGATCGATTGACCAATGACCAAACGGTGATCCTCAGGTTAAAATCTGCAGTGGTCAAGATATGACGTCCATCGGCACTCCATCTGACGCTGACCAGTCCTGCTGACCCCTCATCAATTTTACATGTCCATTCAGGCTGCTCCAGTGACCATACCTAAAGTGTGATAAATAGAAGAGGGCTTAGTAAGGATCCTTGGGGAATTTTTCATATATAACATTTTGTATTAAGAGTTCACCAAAATGGATGAGTAAGAATGTTTAGCTTTCAGATTGTATTACTTTTAATAGAACAAAAAAAATCATCTAGCTTTTGCTCATGCAAGTAATAAGGATGATTAAAGAATTCCTTTCACAAATTGTACAGGCAGCTGAAAGAGCCCCCCTCCCCCCTCCACCTTCATGGAAGTGTGTAGAAGGCCAACTGCCCCATTACTTTCTAAGGAATGAGTGTACAGGATAAGTAAGGCCCTATCCTCCTCTTTTCGCTTTCCAACAAGCATTGATCGTTGCCCCATGTTACTTGACATAGCCTGAATGCAAAACAAAATTCATAATATTTCAAATTAGGATATAAAATTTGCATATCTCCTCTCATGGCTTAGAAAGAAATAAGAAAAGTCTTCAGCTAAGTCCATCTTCATATGATTCATTTAGCTCTATTTAAGAGTTTAGTGCTGTATTGTTAATACCTGTTGTAACAATGTATATCATTTCACAATTCTTTCCTTACATGTTATCACTACAAAATACCAAAAAAAAGGAAAAAAAAAAAAATCACTGGACCATTTACATTGTTCATAGATTTTATTTATATCAGGTACAGGTAGCTAAAAGTTAAGGGCCCAAAATATGAAAAAATTGTTTTATCTTCTCTGTTACGAAAAACGATGTTCACTATCACAACAAATGCTCATTGCGCGTAATACGCACTTCTTATTGATACACTGTACGTGCACAGGGGTCTCTTTTACCCTTACTTGAGCACTGCAGACACCGCACAAATATTAACCAATGGCGCACCATGATTTTTACTTGTTTTGAAAATCAACATATTTTGCTAAGACAAAAGATAAAACAGTTTATAGAATTTAGGCCCTGACTTGAACTGCGTGAAGGAAGTGTATATCTTTCTCACCTGAACAATCCCTCTCTTGTACATCCCACACAGGATAAACTTGGAGTCTGATGACCACTGAAAATGAAATAGAACAATAGAATATCAGAAACAAGTTTAACAAATTACCAAATTAAGCTGTCTGACCTATTTCATTCCATTTTGATTGATTAAAAAAGAATGCAAAAAGAGGAAATTATACAGACAGTATCAAGATATATACTATTAAAATTGAATAAAACATACCATTGTCGCATACAGCACAGTCTGCCAATGTAGGTCATACTATTTATTTCACCTCTTTTGAGCACTAAACGTTGATTTTGAAGCCTGAAATTTTCACAGCTACACCATCAAACATTCAGGATCTAGCAGTTAAGATTTTTTTTTAACGAGAACAACATTGTACATGTACTATGTCTTTAACACACGCAAAACAAGTTAGGAGTCTTTGCTTACCGCTTATCACTATAAAGCTCAGAACTATAGATATATTCAAATGATCCCATTGTGATCTCATAATCCTTAGCTTTATAGTGATAAGAGGCAAGCAAACCGTCCTGACCTGCAATGCATATGTAAAGGTTTGGTTTCTGACAAATCTATTGAAGATATAAACTGGTTAAGCTAAAAAAAAAAAAAACCAAGGCCATTGTGAGCAGGTTAGAAGTTTTTGCTTACCTCTTATCATTATTAATTTCAGAACAATAGATATATTCAAGTGATCCCACTGTGATCTCATAATCCTTAGCTTTATATTAATCAAAGGCAAGCAAATAATTCTGACCTGCATGTGTAAAAGATCTGATATTTAACAAATCTATTGAAGATATGAACTGATTCGGCTTGAAAAACCCCAAGGACATTGGATGCTATCAGGGGCCATTACCTTGCGTAACCTTTTAGCTGGTTGTGTCATTCTCTTTTTATTTCCTATAGTTATCTACTATTGGCCATGGTGTAAATCAAAAGGACCTTGACCCCATAGAATCCTATTTCAAGGCTAAACCTTATTTATATAACAAAAACATTTAAAATTATGTCATCAAATCTTCTATGTACAAATTACTATCTGTTTTAATTATGTTAATTGTATTTGTTTTGTACATTTCTTTGATTTGTTGAAAAATGACATTGTATTATTTTGTATTTCCCTGCATTATGCATGCATCATTCATATGGAAATAAAAAATAAAATGTTACTTTAATTGAATTGAATCTTGTTTCGGTTTTTTAAAGTAAACATTATTGTAAAAGGCTCTCGTTATAAAAGAACCTCAAACTTTGTGTTCTATTGTATTCTAGTCCAGTTGTAAAAAGGTTATAATAGACAAGGGAACTATTTTGGTCCTATGGGTCCCATTATAACAAGGTTTGACAGTATAATCAGAGCTACATTTGTAATTTCATAAATGGTTCCATGCAACAAATACTTTTTAATCTATTTTCCTCAATTTGACAACACTTTTGTTCCTAATCACAATGTGTCAAGTATAATTTCAGATATCAAAAGAGATTATCATGACTCTAAAACAAAATACCAGTTGGATAAGATAAAACTAAATGAATAAAATCCAAGGAAGATAATCTCGACCCGTTCTGGGCCCTATTGCAATAAAAGTTGAGTTTAAAAGCAACTCAGAAAATTAAAAACAAGTCCTGAATACACGCTCCTGATTGGTTGAAAGTGGAGTTGCATTAAATTTACTGACTTGCGTTTAAATTACTCACCTCCAAACACTGGATAGCATCGAGACATGTGTAGAGATGAAGTATCTGCAGTGTGTGTACATCTCGCACAATCAGCCTGTACTGCACACAGCTTGCCTACGTTAGATTTAAGAAAAATACAAATCAAAATCAACAGTCTATTGCTTGAAATTGTTTTTTACTCTTAGCTGTCTCTTTATCAAAGGCATTATTCAACAATACCAAACACTGTAGCAAAACTGGTTTAAATGTATGCGACCCTTTTGATATCTATTTGAGAATAATACAAATCAAAATCAACAGTCTGTTGCTTGAAATTGTTTTTACTCTTAGCTGTCTCTTTATCAACAAAGGCATTATTCAACAATACCAGAAACTGTAGCAAAACTGGTTTAAATTCATACGACCCTTTTGATATCTATGGAATTAAAATTATCTGAAAGTATAACAGATTGAAATAAATATTTCCTATTAAAAAATAGTCAAATAGATCTGTGCTCACAAAGTATGAGCTAGGCTTTGGGCCAGCAGAAAATTCACATTTTAGTGTAGTTGATGTAGCTCCCTGCAGACATATATCCGCGCATTGTGCACATGTGCTGAGATTTGGCAGACAGGCAACCACCCTTTTTTGAATATCTGTAAAATGCCACCACAGGTAAAAAGTTTTTCTTGAATCAGGAAGACGCCTACCGAGAAATAGGCATTTCCTCTTCAGTATTGGGCATGAAATGGGTAGAACATGGTTGATTATTTGTAAATATGACCTCATTTTGTACTGAATCCTATTTTTCTTGAAGAAAATGACCAATTAAGCTAATTTTTCTTTCTTGTGCACCACAACGTACACGTGTTATTTATTTAGTATCACTGTGTTTTTAATTTCTTAAAAAATCTAGGTGACTTTTAGACCGATAAAACGGGTCTATTTCGATCAGGATTTGCTTCGCTGAGGCTATCGCCTGGCTACGCATCCTTCCTCAATAGACCGTTAACGCCGCTAGAGACGCCTGTGATGAAGA
>BQKZ01000244.1:49222-70140 GCA_036244855.1 Temnopleurus reevesii
CTATGTAGGACATTCATTCTAACTTTATCAGATCAATCAACAATGCATATGGTGCTCAGTAATTAACTAAAATATTCTATAACTGAACGATTGATAAAGGTGTATGTATGTAACATTTTACTACACCCCCCCCCTTCCCCCATCTTAACCCTTTCATCTCTCTATTCCATAAACCCTCTCTCATCCTTGATTTACCTCCCCTCAACCCCACCTTTCTCGTCCATACCCTTATCTCTCCTCCATATCACTTCTCTCCCCCCCCCCCCCCCCCCCCCCCCCATTTTCTTTTACTGTCTTCCACACATACTTTCTTCCTCACTCAAACTTTTCTACTTAAAACTGAGCCCCCAAATCTCCAAACAATTACTCAACCCATTGTTTACTTTTCCCCTCTCCATGCCCCACCCCACTTAATACACATTTAAGGCAAACAAAATTATTTGGAAACCCTTAAATGCTTTTTTTCGGTGGGAAAAGGAGATGGTCGGTCAGTTGGAGGTTGTTTTTTTTTTGCTACACAATTTACAAACTTAAGAAAATAAGACTTTGGTAGTGAGTGAGAGGCCAAAGATCATTGGAAATAACTTTTCAGGTTGTATTCCACATGTTATTTATTATTTTGTGTTGATCGTTCAATTTGAGTGAAATGTGGTTGGGTGAGGGCATCCAAACAATCTTTTTTTTAGGGGGAGGGGACCTCAAGTCCCTCCTACCACCAACCTCTGTCCTTTTATTTCTCCTGTTCCTACCCCAAACTGAGCCCCTACATCTCTCCACCCCAAACCATCACTCATCCCATTATCTCCCCTTTTCACACCCTAATCTCTTCCAGTACCCACAGCTCTCCTCCATTCCCCCCAACCAAGCCTTTCCCCAACCCCTGCTATCCCAGCTCTCATTTGCAACACCCCATTCTTTTCCCCACCCATCTTTCTCTTTCCATCCCTCTGCCAAACGTCCCAACCTAGCCCCTTCATTTGTCCATTCCCCAACACAGCTCTCGTCCCTCTATCTCAATCTCTCCCTTCCTCCTTTATGCCTTATCTCTCCTATCTCTTCTGACATTATTTCTTTCCTCTATCACTCCACCCTCTCTCTCTCCCTTCCTCTTCCCTCCATCTTCCTCTCTTCTTCTATCCCTCTTTTCCTCTCTCTCCCTGTCTATCCTCTCCCTCTCTCCCCCAACTCCCTCCCCTCTCCCTCATTCCTCACCCCTCCTCTCTCCATCTTTTCTCCCCCTCCCTGACTCCCTGTCTACCTCTCCCCTCTCTCTTTCACTCTCTACTTCTCTATACTTCTCTCCTTCTCCCCCCCCCCTCTCTCTCTCTCCCTCTCCCTCTTTCCATCTATTCCCCCTTTCAACATCCAGCTATCTCTCCAACCTTAATTTAAACACCATAACAACACAATAATAAAAGAAACGTTCTATCATTTCAATAAAATGTATTATTTCATATCTCAAGAACATTGCAATAATATTCCAAGATAACATAGCTCTCATAAATTCTCAAGTCAGCGTGGCTCTTGTGCAAATACATCATATCCAAGTAACTATGAACCACAATATATCGTAGGCTTGACCATATGTTATTTTAGGCAGGCATACATATAATAACCTTGCCCAAGTCAAATCTGTTCAGGACTGAAGAGATAGTGTCGACTTGGAGAAAACTGGACTCACGAGGGGTAAAAGCAATTTGATATAAAAAGGGGACTTGAAAAGGCCTTCAACTTACTGGAAATGGTCTACGGCAAGGTTTACTGTAAAGAATTTGAAAATCTGATCGGATAAAATAATAATAAAGAAAACTGCTAAAACTGCTTATCCAATAATGGAGAGATATGAAGTAAAATGATGTAAAATAATGTCATGAGAATTTAATTAAAATTTCAAGCACTTAATTGTTGTTTGATAAAATATCTGATAAGTTGGGTGTAACACAATATTTGGCATTAACACTTTACATCGATGGCATAAAGTAAAATCCAGAGACAGTTACATGGTAAACCATAGCTTCTTGAAGTACTTTCTCTATGCAGAATTCGGTCCACACATTTCATAGTCACTGTAAAAGATCAATTGAAAATAAATTCATGATACACTGTATTATTAAAATACCTCAGTTGATTGGAAGGTAGTAAAATGTGACATACAACTTCAAACCTTTCTGTAGGTCACAAGGATTATGTTATTGGGTGATGCCTTCTGAGAATTGATGTTTTTTAAGCTTTCTGGTAAGAGAAAATACTTGCATTCCATTCCAATAAATGTAATTAAGATCATGCTACATTTATAGAACAGTTAATGATGTTCTTACACAGGCAGTGCATAGTCATTCTTGCTCCTAAATTCAGTCTTTGAAATGGTGGGCCAAATGCAGACATGCATGTACCAACCAAAATTGTATTTTGTACCTTTTCTTTCCTCTCATTACTTCAAAAGGGGGCCGGCTGACACTGATACAAATACAGCGCAAAGTTTTTCTTGCTTGTTTTTCTTAAATGCAAAGTAAAATGCAGAAACCCTAGCCAAAAAATGTATTCCTTATTCTTTTTTATATACAGTGGAAACTCGGTATAAAGAGATCTGATATAAAGTGGTAAAAATCTGGTCCCAGCTTTTAATAACTTCTTGTTTTTAACACTGCTATAAAGAGATAACTGCTAGAACAAGGTATTTTTGATGGTCCAAAGCACCTCGTTATACTGAATTTCCACTGTACTCTTTCACTTCATAGGGCGTCCTGTGGTATATAAAATTCAATAATCCATTCAAAATACAAAATACCATAATGCATCACACCTGTCTCTTCAAAAAACCCTCTTTTTCAAGCAATTTGCTTCATAAGATAATCCTTCTATCCATTATCTCTTTTGCTCTTCACATCTCTGAAATACAAGACAATTTTGCCTGTGGTGGACAATGACTGAATGGCCAAGTTGTATGAAATCTTGTCTTGTTCTTTACTGGCAAAAAGTGGATTATAAGGGACATTATAGTGGACAGGTGTATGCACAATGGTATTTTCATGCAGTGTATAATGAATGGTGTCCATTGATTCCAGTACCCTTATCAAGGATAAAAGGTAAAGAATACAATCTTTGGTTGCCATCCCTGCAAATGTCTTCATATATAGAACTCATTCATTTGATAATCATTTGTCCATTCCCTAAGTTCAGCTTGGGTCCACCTTGTGAGCTGCAAAGACAGAAGAAGAGAAAATGTGTATACAGGTATTTGTCAGAGGTTAAAAGCTCAATCAAACATTCTGTATAGGCCGGCAAACTAAAAAGAGATTCAGATTTATGCATGTTGCTTGCCAAAAGTAGTAGTCATTTTTCTAGATCTTCGAGGAGCTTTATTGAGTGAAATAGAGCAAAAGTATGATTTCATGAATAATTTGCATATTTCATTATCTAGAAATAGAAATTATGAATTTTCTGAAAATTTAAATATACAATGTTGTAAATTGCACCTTGATCTATATGCGTGCAAAATTTTGTGGCAATCCCGCGATCCAAGGCCGATAACTGATTCCCCACCCAGAATAAACTTGGTCTGAAAAAACCCAGTTAAAATAGGGTTAGTACAATTTGTGATAATATTGACATTTATATAGTGCTCTTACAGAAATATGTATCATAGCACTTTACAGCATTATGTAACTCAATTGACATTGATTACCCACACAAAAATACAAAAAATAATTTCTTTACCTATTAAAGAGAAAGGTTTTATGGTACAAATTTTCAATCACAAAATAACAAAAAAATTGTAGAGGGGGTCAAACTGACCTCAAATTGCCCCCCCCCTGAAGTTACAACAATAATGAGCTTTATTAAGTGATTTTTGTCCACTTCTTTTTTGCCCTGTGACCTTTGACCCACTGAACCCAAAATCTACACATTTCATGCTCCCATGCTTATACATTTTGAGCAAGTTTTGGGAGAAATTGGCTCACTTATACAGAAGAAATTGCGGTAACAAGCTATTTTGGGTGATTTTTTACACATTTTTTTGCCCTGTGACCTTTGATCTTAAAAAAACAAGGCATAAAAACAAGTAGAACTACTTACATTGCCTTGGTATCCTAAGCTGCTCATTATCAGAGATTGTACATTCATGGACGGCTTGACGGAATTCATAGCGCACTTTAAGCTGTTTCTCTTCACCGAGACACGGGTCGTAGAAACCTGGAAGACTAGCCTGTAAGTATAGGACAGAATAAGATCTATTGTTAGAGATGGTGCATTCGTAGACGGCTTGACGGAATTCATAGCGCACTTTGAGCTGTTTCTCTTCCCCTAGACACGGGTCATAGAAACCTGGAAGACTAGCCTGCAAGTATGAGACAGAATTAGATCTATTGTTAGAGATGGTGCATTCATGGGCGGCTTGACGGAATTCATAGCGCACTTTGAGCTGTTTCTCTTCACCGAGACACGGGTCGTAGAAACCTGGAAGACAAGCCTGCAAGTATAGGACAGAATTAGATCTATTGTTAGATATGGTGGATTCATGGACGGCTTGACGGAATTCATAGCGCACCATGAGCTGTTTCTCTCCCCCTAGACACGGGTCATAGAAACCTGGAAGACTAGCCTGCAAGTATAGGACAGAATTAGATCTATTGTTAGAGATGGTGCATTCGTGGACGGCTTGACAGAATTCATAGCGCACTTTGAGCTGTTTCTCTCCCCCTAGACACGGGTCATAGAAACCTGGAAGACTAGCCTGCAAGTATAGGACAGAATTAGATCTATTGTTAGATATGGTGGATTCATGGACGGCTTGACGGAATTCATAGCGCACTTTGAGCTGTTTCTCTTCCCCTAGACACGGGTCATAGAAACCTGGAAGACTAGCCTGCAAGTATAGGACAGAATCAGATCTATTGTTAGAGATGGTGCATTCGTAGACGGCTTGACGGAATTCACAGCATACTTTGAGCTGTTTCTCTTCCCCTAGACACGGGTCATAGAAACCTGGAAGACTAGCCTGCAAGTATAGGACAGAATAAGATCCAATTTAATTGTAATCAATCTCACATTGTATACAATACTTCGCATGACCAGTGAGCATAGGACTGGTTCTTAAATCTCACTTTGGAGGCGCTGTGGTGTAGAGGGTCGTATGTTCGAATCCCACCCATGGCGTTAATTTCCTTCAGCAAGAATTAATCCACATTGTGCTGCACTCAACCCAGGTGAGATGGATGGGTACCTGGTAGGAATTTACTCCTTGAAAACGCTTATGCACCTAATAGCTGTACTGCTAAAGCCAGGATAATAATGCTGCAATTGTAGAGCACTTAGGGAATTCTTAATAAAAAATAGTTGATAAGCGAGATATAAAAGCCATTCATTATATATTATTATTAAATCATTTCATCCTCTATTAGGCAAAAGATGTAACAAGTAAATTACAATTTAGACCTATTCAAATTTTTCAATTCAATTCAAAATAACATTCAATTTTTTTCATTCAGCAACAAAAAGAAATTAATGATTTTTAAGCTAGTAATTGACAGTCGTAATCAAATGAAAGAATAATTAGTACATAGAATGATAACAGGGTAAACTAGTTGAAGGGAAAGGCGCAGATCCAGTAGCAAAGCTTGTGTTGGATACGCCTACAAATACGAAAAAAGAAATACAATACTTCAGCAAGATTTTAGACTAATGTTCCTCTACCATCAACTTTATAGAGAAACCATAGCAAAACAAGATTGATAATTGATTTAAAAAATCTTCAACTCAATTTTTTGGGGAGAACTTTTATAGCTACATGAAACAAATTCACTTTTTACTGTACCTTGGAAGCATCTGTGAGGATGAGCTTTGAATCCTTGACCTGACATTGTATAGGGACCTTCACATCAATCACTGAGCCATTCGTTTGACGATCCCCTGCAGTGCTATTGGTTGTGATCAGCTTGCCGTACCACGCCTCCAAGATGATTAGTCCTTCTCGACTCGATTCAAATTCGATGATACGTCGCACCATCTCTTCCATTAACCGGACCTAAAAAGGTGATCCAAGGGAATGAAAGAGTAATGCAGCAGAAAATAGTCGCATGAAAATCAATACCTTAAAAGGCCCAGGCACACGAAACATGGTACAGTATTTACGCAATGTCTCCCCTGTGATTAGCCGATTGTTGAACATCCTTTGCATGGAGGAGCGCGCTGGCCAATGACAACCAAGGTATTGCGTAAATGTCGTGCCGTTATGCCGTGCAGTGTTTGGTGTGCTGGGGCCTTAAACCTGATATCTCATACAATCTTTTTAATATAAAACTGTAACTTCCAAAAGTCCAATGCTAAAGCGTAATTATTGCAATCATTTTTATTTCACATAACAACAGATGGTCTACCATAATAATAACATTCAAAACAATTTTCTCACACAAGTTTTATTTACATCCCTGTACTATCCTTAGCTGCACCAAAAGTACAGGGCAAAGCTTAGTCCATTTTCTTTTCTCACACTTTTTTCAAAGAAATTGATAACCTTCCAAAGGTGAGACCAGTTGGCCTTGCAAATTAGTAGAGTGCTAGGTACCTAAACCTTAGGCTAAGAAATTGTAAGACAAAAGCAGATTGTAACTAACTCCTGTAATACTTTTTCTTGTGAGAAAAGTTTATAATTGTCTACTTTGTCAATAAAAACTCTATGACACTCCCAATATTTTCTAAAAAGTTTGTACAGTGGAAACTCAGTACAGTCAAACCTTGTTGTAATGAGCTCTCGGTATGACAAGGTAATTTTCCTGGTCCCATCTCTTAGTATTTTATTATATTTTGGCCCTGATATAACAAGGTTTCAATATAAAGAGGTAAGTTCTCTGGTCCCAAATACCACGTTATAACAAGGTTACACTGTATAACGATTAACAAGGTACATGGAACCATCAAAAATACCTTGTCATAGCAGTAATCTTGTTATTGCAGATTTAAAAACAATAAGTTATAAAGAGCTTGGACCAAAGTAGTACCTTTTTATATCAGGAATATTGTTATATCGGGAGGGTGTTTCATCAAGATTTGTCGCAGAGACAATTAGTCAGTGCAGACAAATCCCTTGATTGTGATTGGATGAAAAGCACTATCGCTGACAGTTGCTATGGGAACTGTCGGCAAATGACTCCTTGTCGCTGCGACAAATCTTGATGAAACACCCCCCCCCCCCCCCAGATCTCTTTATACCAAGTTTCCACTATATTGTGTACTTACTGCAGCTTGTGCCTCTCTCTTCTTCAATTCCATTGTCTCTTTATGCCTGGCTCTCTCCTCCTCTAGTTCACTGTCAGATAAGGAAAGAAATCAATTTTACAATCAATTTGTCCTTATTAAAAAAGAAATCAAGGATTCTTGCAGTCTCATAGGGGGTGTTGCTCAAAATCAACTGCAAATCAGCTGCAACTTTGCAAATTGTAACACGCATTTGCGCATTCAACAAGACGCGCATGAAATAATGATTTTGATTGGCGCGTTCCGATCAACTGCAACTTTTGAGCAACACCCCCTTAATCATGTATAGACAAATACAAACTGAGAAATACTCTTAGATCTTGGCAAATCTTCAACATTCAGATAGTGGACAACACATGTACACCTCTTAATTGCATAATAATATTATACAGCATACACAGAGGAGCATTTATAGTTTAAGAAAATGGGACCTAGGATTGATGAAAAGATAGTAACCTAGTTATCCATGTAAATGCATATAAAGCTGTATCATTGTGCCAATTAAAATGGTAATAAAATTATCAATTATTGGATAATAAGGAAAAGGAGAAAAATAAGAGCATGAAAAAAGAGGCAGGTGCATGAGTAGTAAAGCCGATGATGATAATGGTGGCGATGATGATGATGATGATGATGATGATGATGATGATGATGATGATGATGATGATGATGATAATGATGGTGATAATGATGGTGTTGATGATAATCACGATCATGATGATCTTCATGATGATGATGATGATGATGACGGTGATGATGATGATGATGATGGTGGTGATGATGATTATGATGATGATGATGATAATGATGATGATGATGACGATGTTGACAATGTTGATGATGATAGTATTGATGATGATGATGATAATGACAATAATAATGATGATGATGGTGATGGTGGTGATGATATTATTAACGATGATGACGAAGATGATGGTGTTGATGATGATGATGACGACAATGACAATGATGATGATGATGATAATAATAATAATGATGATGATGATGGAGATGGTGATGAAAATTATCATAATCATCATGATAATGAAAATTATGACATTGAGGGGGATAGCAGCAGGATGATGATGATGGTGATGATGATGGTGGTGGAAATTTACGAAGATGATAGCAAATCATTGCCAACATACCTCTCCTTTTGCTTCTGTAGATAGGGGTTCACCACCAATACTTTGATGACCCAGTATAGGGCTAGAGGAGCGACCGTGCCGTAGAATATTGCTTGAGGGCTGATATCTTGTGATAGGTGAATGGGGAACACAATGGTCTGATTCGCTCTGCTTGCTCTGAAAAAAAAAATTAATACAGTCTAGGTCATTGGGGCCAGAGGAATTACCTCTTAACATTGAAACCTTGTTATATCAGGGTCAAAATACAATAAAATACAAAGAGATGGGACCAGGAAAATTACCTTGTCATAACGAGAGCTTGTTCTATCAGTGCTCTTTATAACGACGTTTGACTGAACTAAATTTTAAAAAATAATAAGAGGTACCACACATAAATTAAAGGATGTCAACTAAGGGAATAATTTTCCTGGTATCACGTCGCAATTTGCTCTGCATTTTAGCATGATTGCTAGACAAAATATATTTCGGGTAGCAACTCTTCCACATAGAACTGTACTGAAAAGAATTGAAAATGTTTCCAACATGTCTAAAACTGCTAATCAAATGTGAACAGTAAAGTTATTCCCTACAACTCAATTTCAAACAACTTTGATTCTGCAATTCCTGTGATTTTTTAATACCCATGCGAAGTGGCAATCATAAGGGTGGCTTCACAACATATTCTAGATACATTGAATATGAAAGAATTGGTAAAGGACTACTAACACTGCATTTATAATGAATGAAAAAGGCACCCTTTTATGGATACATTTTATGTTGCACCCAAAGGAAACCACTAAGCATTTTATATTTAAATGTCCATTTCTGAGCCGAGTGCTGCATTACTCGTATACAGATGGGGACTCGCCATCTGGTTTATTTTCTCGTATTTTTAATGCAAACAATCTGGCAAGGTGGTAGATGATCACATTTTAATAATGATAGATGCAATTCATATAGCGCACGTATCCACTCTGCTGAATGCTCAAGGTGCTTTACATTATTTCCCTGGCTTTAGCCCGGCAGCTACTTGGCATTTCCAGGAATATATATTTCTGCCAGGTACCCATTCACCTCACCTAGTTTAAGTGCAGCACACTGTTGATGAAATTCTTGCTGAAGGAAATTGACGCTAAGGGTGGGATTCGAACCTACTACCCTCTGGATGAAAGGCGAGAGTTATGACCACTAAACCATGGCGCCTCCATTTTTTTAAATCTAAATATTGCTCAGTCAGGGTTTGAACCCACTATTGTGAACTTTCCCCTCTTTTTCTAAAATTCCATGAACCTGGGAAGAAGGCAGACATTTCCATTTTAACATCCTTGTTGTGATTCATAAAACCCAGGATTCATGAACCTACAATTTCCTGATCACTTGGCTAAAGCATAGCTGCCAACATGAGTCAGTGAAAATTAGTAATAATTCTGCTACAAATTAGTAATCTTCACACATTTTACATTGAAATGCTTGGTACTAATGTATCAAATATTAGTAATCTATATTGGGTTTTAAACAAAACTTGACAAATCTGAGGCCAAAATTAGTCATGATTACTAAAAAATTCGTACTGGTTGGCTATGCTAAAGCTCTAGCCACGAGGCCACACATGCCCATTTCATTGTTACTAAAGGTACATACCTTAAACGTAGGAAGACGCCGGTGGGATAACCTATACTCATCTTCGCTCCAAGACGATTGTGCTGGGACACCTTCTTCTCGCCTCCGTACTCCACAAGCACACCAAAGGCTCCAGCTCTGGTGTAACAAAAAAGGCAGAAAAGTGATACTATAAGCAAAAGTTACATGGTAAAATTGTATTTCATGTTGCAGCAATTCTTTTGAACTTGAAGCATATAGAAGTGGATTTCAGATTACAAAACAAAGACTGATAGTTATCAGACATAATTAAATCTTGGAAATGACCTATAACTTTCTGATCTTCAGTTCAAAATGAAATGGTCACATTATACAAGCACATGGATGTAATGTATTATCACTTGGTGTCGTCTCATTCTTCAATCTCATTGGTCAATTTGTGATTCTAACCAAGTGATATGGTACCGTATCACTTGAAAACGCGTGTATTTCAGAGCGCGTGTGACAATATTGGTCACGCGTATACAAGCGCACACCAGTACCACGGTACACCTTATGAGATAAAATCGTTGCATCCTGCTTGTTCTTACGTAATACGGGAAATATCACCCTCACGGGAAATATCACCCTCCTGGGTCCATATTCCATTCGGCCTGCGGCTTCATGAAATATGGAACCAGAAGGGTGATATTTCCCGTATTACGTGAACAAGCATGGTGTAACTAATATAATTTGTGACCAAACTGCTGGATTCAGTAGGAAAAAAATCAATTGTGTGCATGAGACTTACTTGACGGTTGCTGTAAGCCTGCCTTCATTGTCTGCAAGCTTCTTCGTGTAAGAGGCACTTGCAAACGTGTTTGGTATACCAAGCTAAAGGGACAAAAACAGAATTTCATAAAAAAATAAGATTATAATAATGCATTAAACTCCGCTTTCAGGCTACAGACACTCACATTCTACCCTGTGAGTGGATATAATAATGTTGAAAGGTCCAATTCAATAATAATAATAATAACAATAATGGTAATTTCTTTTAATCAAAGTGCAAAGGTCAGTCAATTATTATGCTCATGGCGCTGTACATAATTTATTAGATGATATCCAGTGATGACGAATGTCAAATTCTTTGGCAAATTTCTTTTTCAGATAGAATTAAATACATTGTTCAACATTGTTTTTTGTTTGAACAATTCCCAACTGCCAGAATCTAAATGGTTGATGGTATGATGCCATACAGTAAGATATATTAGGCCTCAAACACAATGTCAATGCTTAAAAAAAGTAAAATTAGAAATATCACTCTCATACGCACACCGTCGAGTAATAAAACGACCATAAATGCTTTATTCAATTTTCATAGATATCTTGATAGTGAAAGTATAATTTCCTCTTTTTTTGCATTTTTTGCTGTTATTTCATCAATCTGAATGTATTGAATAACATAGGTCTTATCTTGATTAAAGAATTTTTTTGAATAACCAGATATTAGTGTGTGACAGTGTCTTCAATTGTATTGATCACATATATTTCAGTCATACATATACATGTACACTCTTCAAACTCGCTGCCATACAAGTCATAGGGGACAGTGTTTGATAGATCCAGATCACAAATATTTCATCAGTTTCTTCCCTCCTAAATTCTCAAAAGTTGGTACTGTAAGCAGGAGAGTCAAAGGATATAGTACAAAATAAAGAACTTCATTCAAGCATTCACGATATAGCTTCATGAACACAAAATAAAGTAGCTTAATTGTTCTTTGTGTGACACCTGTTTAACTTTTCTGCAAAAAATAAGAGGGAAGGAGTTTGGGGGGGGTCTATTTAGCTATCATGAATGCTTGAATGAAGTTGTCTACTGTATCCAAAAACCTTCATCCCTCCTACTCACAATGATAAGTGGTCTGAAATTAAGTAAAATTATATGAGAGTTTGGAAAATATTTACCTGCAATTGACATGACATATTACTTTCTTTGGTATCTCTGACAACCATTGTGTTCATGGATGACTGAAGCCCCGCCTTCCACGTGAGGTAGCCCATTGTATGTCGATCTAGTTGCCTTGCACCAACTGTAAGAACAGGCCGTACAAAGAGTCATACATCACTAATCTGGAAATATTATATCCTGACTTCTCGATTGACAAGATGCACTATTTGAATCTTCATCCACTTCTAATAATAGGACCACTTTCTATATTTATTATTTTGTTTAATTATTTTTTAAACTAGAAGAATATAATTCAAAACGTGACAAACCAAAGAGCTAAACCTTAAGTGTTTTCATTTAAGAAAACATGATCACACAAGAGCCGACATTGTAAATAATTTTGTCAAACTTTTAGTCTGGAAGGAAAGTAATGATAGCAAGAAGTTAAAATTCCAGTTCATTTATTCAAGTTCATTAAACTTTAAAGATATAATACATACATCATATAAGTACATTAAAATACATATATACAATCAACAAAACAACACTTATGAAAGAGAAAAAGTAGAATATGAAAGTTACTTATTTATATACAGTAAATTAACAACATATCAACATTTCAAGAATATTAACATTTTAATGAAAGAAGACGAAAGGTGGGTTGTTTTTTTATCAACTTTAAATTCTCATATCTGGCCACCAAGTATATAAGACTAGCAATATATTTCAGATGGTAGTGACCAGCCATCTGCCTACCTGAAAAAAATCAATGAATTTAGAAGTATCAAATATCATTTAGGCATCTCTAATTAATGAGGCCTACTATTTGTAGTAAATGTGACTGAATATGAAGACTATCAGCTCAACCATCTCAAAAAGGAGCTATCAGTAAACATTTTAGGATTTCTCTCCAGGAAACTATCTTTGGAAATGATAACATACTCTCATCCGTTTCAAGGAATAATAATAACAATAATAATAATAACAATAATAATAATAATGATAATAATAATAACAATAATAATAATAATGATAATAATAATAATGATAAGTGCATCTATATATCACAATCACTATAGGCATATATATTCTACTGCACTTGACGCTAGGTACAATATTATTACCCTGGCTGTAACTACCGAACCAGCCACTCAGGCGATCATGCATTTCAAGGAATAAAACCCGCCAAGTACTATGAAAGAACTTACCCAATACAAGGCCTGGTGCCACAGCCCCTCTTGAAGTAACTTGAAATAGACCCGAGCATGTAGCAAAACTGTTGAAGAGATCATATAAAATGTTACTTTTATTTTAATCAGATGATAAAGAGAGCAATTTTCAATATTAGGGCCCATGGCATAAAACTTACCACTGTTGAAAATTATTATAATTTATCATAACTACCATCGATTGATAGCAACAATATCCAACAGCTGTTAAGCACCAATGAATCCTCTGAAGTGATCACTGATGAAAAGGTTTGCATCAAACAAAAAGTTTACACCAATGGTAAATAATTTTATGCAGTTCACATGAAACACTATTGTTTAACACATCATAAATATCATATTTTGAAAATTAAATAAAAATCAAAGTGATTCAATTTAAACCGTTGACCCTCTATTAGAGAGGCGCCAGTGGTAACCACTTCACCATGATGCTTATTTGAAGTCACTTAACTTGTCTTCACCATAGTATACTAACCTTCTTTTTGATATATGCCGGAAATATTTCAAAGCAAAGGATGATCCAGAACCTCCTGATACCGACAACTGAAAAACAAGACACAATCCCTAAATGTGAATAATCAGAATTCTGGTAACAAAATTTTAATAAAATGAGTGCTGGCTAAGTTTTAAAAAAATTGGGCAAATTCTACTCTCGAGTTACATCTGGGAACCATATGGGAGATTCATACATGGACGTAACAGATAGAGAAGTATTGTGATCAAATTTACAACTGAAAGACGAGACACAATCCCAAAATATAAATAAATATATAAATCTGAATTCTGGTTAAAACCCAAGTATAGTTTTGGTAAAGATGAAGAAAAGTGAATTTTGGGGATGTTTATCATGACATGTAATATTCTTATACACATTTTGAGACGGTAGCATATTTTTTTACGAACTGATTCTTTTGAAAATTTGAATTTGACCGTTAAATTATATTTAGCGCCCTCTCTTGGTTATAGCATTATTTTGCTCGTTATCGAGCATATACAAAGTTATTTCCGAGATTTGACATAGAATGATATAGAGATGTACACAACAATCAAATTCTGAAATTTTCATCCAATTATGAGCATGGGAAGTTGTCCTTTATCAAGAAAGAAAATATTGAAATAGTGTGGTGCAGCACCGCACTAAAATAATTTGCACATTTTAGGTTATAGCTTTTCCCAAACTCGTTCATCTTTTGTGCAATATGTTTATGATACTATATTTCATTTCATATAGATTTGAAGAGAAAATCTGGTGATAAAAATATTCGCTTTTACCAAAACTGTACTTGGGCTTTAGAAAATTTCAATCAAATGAGTGCTGGCTCAACACAAACATACTTTAGCTTATTTTGGCAATTCTAATATTCAGGTACATCTGGGGGGTGTTTCATCAAGATTTGTCGCAGAGACAATTAGTCAGTGCTGACAAATTCCTTGATTGTGATTGGATAAAAAGCACTATCGCTGACAGTTGCTATGGGAACTGTCATAAAGAGACTCCTTTTCGCTACGACAAATCTTGATGAAACACCCCCCTGGGCTCCATATGGAACATTTGTACATACACGTATCAAATAGAGAAGTATTGGGATCAAATGTATAGAAAGTTTAACCACATCGTGATATAACCTAATTAGCATCTAGAGGGATTTGTCAATAAGAATTGTCATAACAAACTAAGGGGGTGTTGTTCAAAAGTTGCAATTGATCGCAAGTTGTAGTTGATCGGAACGTGCCAATCAAAATCACTGTTTTATGCGCATCTCGTTAGAAGCACATATTATGCGCAAATGAAAACATGCAATACAATTTCCAACAGATTTGCATTCAATTGCAACTTTTGAAAAACACCCCCTAAATGCAGATTTATTTATAAATAACATTCTTGATCTCGATCTTGCCAAGCAGGAAACACCAAGTGGTGCCATATGCTAGAAGTGTAGGCCATAAAACTCCATTTGAAACATCCAACACAGATTAGGAAGCATATGTTATCAAATTGTAGATTTGAACACTCAGCGCATTATTTTGTTCAAGTATGAATCAAACTTTTTCTGTCAAAAGTAAAAAGTCTCCAAGACACGTAGATGAAAAATTCCATACAGTTATGTACATTCAAACCCCGAAACATGGGATATTTGAACACTCAGCGCACTATTTTGTTCAAGTATGTCTCAAACTTTTTCTGTCAAAAGTAAAAAGTCTCCAAGACACGTAGATGAAAAATTCCATACAGTTATGTACATTCAAACCCCGAAACATGGGATATTTCAGGAATTTCCGAGATGATAAATTTAACACGTCCATTAGCTTCCCAAAGAAAGTTACCTTCCCAACCTCAACGGATCGATGTCAACGGTTTCGGTGGCAAAAATTTAAGGTAGCCCATAGAATATACTAACCTCTCCCCATGCTTGCGGTGATGTAACCCTCCTCATAGACATAGAAATGTTGCCCTGACCGTTACCATTTTGGGTCACTAGGCTCCCAGAAAAGCTTGCTGTGTCAGATGTATTTAAGGGAGCATCCATGGACTGTGATATCGACATACTCTTGATCTCCACGATGGGCAGACCACTGTGGGAATGAAAGAGGGGGAAATAATAATATCAGGTTACTGCAACAATTTTTGTGTCAAAGGTGTTCAATGGAGCGTCCATAGACTTCCAACCTTCTGGAATATTGATTAAGACAGAATCTAAAACGTGAATCATCAAACAGTCTTTTTTTTTCTCATGAGTACCATATATGCTTTCTTTCACAATCAAATATTCAGTTGAGATATTTAGTAATTCATGTTTCAATTTTTATCCTCATGCATATTCAAATAGTTTGACATCTCAGAAACTTTCATATTGACATGCTATCTATCTCAACAATGGAGATACCAATGTGGATTCAGAAAAAAAAGGGTGGAGGGAAGAGAATTTAATAATTTTAAAAGATGAACTTGCTGTGTAAGAGGTATTCAAATGTGCATCCTGGAAATATGATGTAGACAACGGGAAGACCACTGGGTATTTAAGAAGAACCAATGGAAACAGAGAGTAAAATGAAAAGGAAATGACAAAAAGAAGAGGAGGACGAGGAGTAAACAAGGAGGAAGAGGAGTGAAAGAGGATAACAAAGATTTTAGGGATGAAGACAAAATATAATTAAAGAGGAAACACAGAAACACAGAAAGATCGGTTCAAGAATAAAGAGCAGAACAGATAGAGAAAACAGAAGATAATGAAAGGACAACAAAATATAGGATTCGGAAAGGAAGAGAGAGAGAGCACAGAAGGAAAAAAAGCATTCCCATATGAATAAAGAAATGGATGTGGGTAGGATTCATGATGATGACAATGACTATGACGATGGTGAAGAAGACAAGGATGATGATGATAGTGATGTTAAATAACGATATTAACTATGATTGTACATGATGATAGTCATGATGACGGTATTAATGTTAATGATGATTACACTCATTAATGTATATATCGATGATAGTGATAATGAAGATGAGGATGGCGGCGATGATGATGAGGATGATGAGGATCATTTACATGTATCATAACAATATTATCACTTGTAAAAAAAATAATAAGGTTTTATTCCATTAAACCCTGTCTGACTCACCTGGGTTCATCTTCATATCCTTCATAATGATCAAAGACATCTGTAGCATCAATTCCAACCAGAATCACTCCCTAAAAATCAAAGAGAAATGATTTAAAATTTTTAATTCTAATATCATACTAAATGTCAAACTACATAACAAAACATAGCATATGTTAAAAGAAATAAAGTTAATCAGATCATACATTCGTAAATGCTAATTAATGTGTTGGTCTAGTGTGTGTTGGTCGTAGTTCTCATTTCAGGCCCGAACTTCTATACTTAGATCCCCATCGCTATGCTAGAAACCTTTCGTTATTGTGATTTCACCCAGGAGAATTCCTAAACAAACTAAATTCCAGAACGTTAGCATAGGTTAGCAAATAAAAAAGGTATTTTTTCCCTTGGAAGATACCCAACCTTGGGTTCATGCTCTGTTGAAGCCTTCGTTCCCCTCTCTGTCTTGATTTTCTCTCAAACTCATCGCGTATCTCTTGGGGAGTCCTCGTCCGCGGGACCAGGAGGCCATTTCATGAAACTTGGTCAGCATTAAAATTAGTCAGCACGGACAAATCCAGTGAAATTCTTGATTCTGATTGGCTTAAAACCACTGCCACCGACTGTTGCTATAGTAACTGTCGGAAAATCGGCGCTTGTCGCACTGACTTATTTTCATGAAATGGCCCCCAAGTCCTAATCAGCTTCAACACCTTTCTTTCCATACGTATAATTTTGGCTCAATGACACTTACATGTGCCCTTGGATTCAAACTCTATTAAAGCCTTCTCTCTTATTGATCAGTTTTGCAAATTTCGAAAAATCTCGCTCTGAAACTCTGATTGCTAAAACCCTGATCTTTGAAACTTCAATCCCTCTGATTTTGGACATTCTGTTATATATAGGAGCTTCAGCTCTGAGGGACCGGGTCAAACTCAACATTAGATTTCTTTTCCTGATCAATATCATCTAGGTGACTCCATAGCAAAACTTACACTCTACTCTCTGTTTTGCAAATCACTTTTTAGTCCTAACAAACGGTTTCCAATCAGCATCATAGCACTTCACCCAGGAGAAACATTTGGCTCAGCAATTTTAGTATTTCACCTCTAATTTCTAACCAAACTGAAAATTCCAAAAGTTTAGCATCTCTGCCTGGAAAGCTTAAAGGGGAATTACACCCAGACATTAATATGTGGTCAGTGAATGACGAAAAATAGGATGAATAAACTGTGAAAATTTGAACAAATTTGGATAATCCATTCAAGGGTTATGAATTTTCGAAGTTTATGAATTTTCAAAGTTTATCATTTACACCTGTGATGGGCATCCTTAAATTGGTAACTTATAGACAATTAGCATAATCTGTGATGTCATACATGGAGAACTCCTCATTGACTTAATACATGAATTTATTAGAGATAGACCAATATCATATTTAAAATGAGGAATCAACGACATTCTTTCTGGAATGTTTGCAGAATTAATGTGGCTATATTTTACATAGATGAAAAACAAAACTTTGTTTCCTTTTCCAGAAAAAGAGGAAAATGTGAAATTTTGTGTACAGAGTGAATGGAGAGTTCTCCATGTTGGCAGCCATTTTAAGCTTGTACGTTGCCAATTCAAGGAGCCCATGAGAGGTGTAAATCAAAACTTTGAAGAGTCATAAGTTTTGAAAGGATAATCCGATTTTGCTCAAATTTTCAGAGTTTTCTCATCTTATTTTTCCTCATTTACTGACTGCAAAATAATGTCTGGATGTAACTCCCCTTTAATGATGATACTTGTACCCATCCTTGGATTCATGCTCTGTTGAAGCCTGCGTTCCTCTCTCTGTCTTGATATTCTCTCAAACTCATCTCGTATCTCCTGGGGGATTAGCCCTCTAATCTTTAGAAATAGACACCATGAGCTAAAAATAGCCCCTACAAAATGTATATTACATGGGCTATTTTCAGGAGGAAAATGTAAAAAGAGCCCTCATAACTCAAAAAGGTATTTTTTACCTCGGAAGATACCTACCCTCGGGTTCATGCTCTGTTGAAGCCTTCGCTCCTCTCTCTGTCTAGATATTCTCTCAAACTCATCGCGTATCTCTTGGGGAGTTCTTGTCCTCGGGACCAGGTCCCAATCGGCTTCAAGGCCTTTCTTTCCATACACATCATAGACTGCTCTTTTTGTGGGGTCACTCAGAACTGAAGACAAAAGAATAAAGTAAAAAGACAATGTCAAACATTAAGATTTTATTATTTAAAAAGAAAATTCAAATCAAGCTGTCTGGTCTCTGTAAATACATTCAATTTGATGAAAAAATAACAAAGAATACAAAAAGAAGGAAGTCATACAGTTACATGTATTCTCAAGATATCTATGCAAATCAAATATGTGTAAAGCATACCATGGACGCTTTATTCCTGTGTGCCTATGTAATTCATTGAATTTTACAAGCTTTTTTGGATCACCAAATGTCAGTTTATGTACACCCTAAACCATTAAGGTAGTATTTAGGGTCTGTCATTTGAGATTTTTTTTTTTACGAAAACAATGTTATACAATGTCTTTCAACCATTTCTTCTCTCTATACAATAATTTATGAAATAATTGATAAATAGTTCATAAAGATCATAAATTGAATAACAATTTGTAATAAGACTTTAATTAAAAAGATTCATAATTTGTTTAAATATTATTAATCTGACTCTCCAAACACGAGTGATGCTTAATACCATCATTGCACCTGCCAACATGCAAAAAGTATAAATTTCAATCCTATTAGACACTTTTCAAATCTATTTGTTGAAAATGGCTTTTGTTAAACTAGTTTCCTAAACCAATTCTGAGGTGATTTAATGATGTAGGTGCAAACTGGGTCTGAGAATTCAATTTCTTTTATCATGGCACCGAGAATTACAACCAAGAGCTTTGTATAATGCTAAACAATACCCTGCAGTATATTTAAAAAAAAAAGAAAATATCAAAAGCTGCTCCAGCGCACTCTCAAACTCTAATCATATACCCAAAATAGCATTAATCTCCATAATTGTGGGTCCAGCCCGACAATCTCCATGACAAATTGGAGGAACAAGAAAAAGTAAGAGATACCTGTGTACGCCTGTTGAATGTTGTTAAAGATTTCTTCAGCTGTTTCTTTGTCTTCATCTTCCCCGTGTTTGTCAGGATGGTAAAGCATACACATCCGTCTGTACGCAGACTTCAACTCATCCTGTTCTGCCTACAGAGAGAGAGAGAGAGAGAGAGAGAGAAAAGATAATAACAATAATCATAATAGATGAAATTTATATAGCACACAATTCCTCGCTGCTAAGTGCTCAAGGCGCTTTGCAATATTATTACCCTGGCTTTAGCCCGGTAGCCACCAGCGCACTTGGCATTTCAAGGAATAAATATTCCTGCCAGGTACCCATTCACCTCACCTGGGTTGAGTGCAGCACAGTGTGGATGATAACACAAATTAAATTACATATTAGTGGAGGCGCTGTGGTGTAGTGGTCATGACTCTCGCCTTTCAGCCAGAGGGTTGTAGGTTCGAATCCCACTGAGGGCATTAATTTCCTTCAGCAAGAAACTCATCCACATGGTGCTACACTGAACCCAGGTGAGGTGAATTGGTACGTGGCAGGATTTTTTAAATTTATCCCCTAAAATGCCAAGTGCACTGGTGGATGCCAGGCTAAATCCAGGGTAATTTAATACTGTAAAGTGCCTTGAGCACTCAGCAGAGTAGATACGTGCGCTGTATAATTTGCATCTATTATTATGATATAATGTATAGTATAATATGATATAATAATATAACATACATGTTAACTATAAATATCTTATAACATACAAATTTAGAGCTTTCTGTATGCGAACATCTCATTTTTACAAGCCTGTAATTGAAAATCAAATGGGCTGACAAGGTTATGATGGGGATGTCTAACATCTGTGCACCTAAACTTTCACCTTAAAAAAAGCCTGAAGTCAATAAATATCCTATTCAATATTAATCTGATATTACCACAAATATCCTAAAGATTATATGTGAGAAAAATCTCAGCAAAATCTGACCTGGTGTCTGGTGAGGAACAATGCCAATCTGTCTTTTTATTTAAATAATTTAGATGAAATATACACCCCTCTCATTTTTGCACTTCATAATACATGCCCCACCCTT
>BQKZ01000244.1:80858-94473 GCA_036244855.1 Temnopleurus reevesii
CTATCTATCTATCTATCTATCTATCTATCTATCTATCCAGGGAGTTGGGAATTTGTCTATCTATCTATCTATCTATCTATCTATCTATCTATCTATATATCTATATATCTATCTATCTATCTATCTATCTATCTATCTATCTATCTATATATCTATCTATCTATCTATCTATCTATCTATCTATCTATCTATCTATCTATCTATCTATCTATCTATCTATCTATCTATGTATATCTATCCAAAGAACATAAAGCAACTTGTTTCATTTTCTCTTTCGTTTACAATCCGACCAGTTGAGTTGATGATGTCAACAATGGAATTGTGAGTCAACCCAATGTTATGCGGTTTGACCTCAACCTCTTCTATTGTTTTCTTTTTTTGAGAATCGCGTACGATAAATACGTGCGTTCGTACGTCATCTTTGATTTCGTCGGCCGCATCTCAAGCTTGCAAAGTTGGTAGACGGTGAAAAGACTGCGGCGAAGAGCCCGAAAACTAAGGAATTTAACAATCTTTGGAAAGTTAACTTGTTCATCGACATATCTTGTTGTAATCATCGAATTCTACTTCTCCCGACTATAGAGATTAACGGTAAGATTACCATTTAGTTTTGAATGTATAATAGTAGTTATCACGATGACGGTGATGTAAACTGAAGGAATGTTTGTTGGTAGCTGTGGTATGGGGTGGGTGGGAGCGGGACTATGTGTATGATCCACCCGGATGCTTCGGGGGTGTTTGGGATTGGGGATTCGCTACCAAATATCCCACTACCAGTTGAATAGAGGGGTACGAAGCTAGGCGTGTATGTCGCGATCGCTCCTGCACCTGCTGAAATTGAAATGAATTTTAAAGATTTGATTATTCTTGTGACTTTGAAATTTGTGATGAAATTCTCAAACATTTTCTAATATTCTTTTCCAGACGAAAGAGCAGACTTTTTTTGTTGAGCCTCTAAGTCTAAGAGAATTTTATTTCAGCTAGTTTTAGTTTCTGCCGAATAGCTGGGAAGAATTTTTAATGAAATTTGAAGTAGTTCAAAGTAAGTCATAAACTTATATTACTGGTTTTGTAGTTTGGATTGGTGGAAAGTAAAACAAAGTCTTTGAAGTAACTTAGTAATAATCTAATGAGCATTTAAATAACAAATTCGGTACTGCACCTTTGAAATTTACATGAGGATTGAGGAATCTATTTGATTTTGGGTAAAAATTTATTAAGTCAAATACCCATTAGGCATTGCAATGTTTGTTGAAAAGTATCGCCAGTGTGAAATACGACTCTTTGTACACAAAATGAATGCAATGCAAGTCCATTATTAAACTTTACCTTGATTTTCCCCATGTTCTATTGTGCATAAGTAACATTGACACACATGTACAGTGGAATCTTAATGTGAGGAAATTCCAGAAAGAGTTTGACTTTTTATCTAAACTATTCTTGTTTTTAAAATTTTTTATTTAAACTATTCTACTCACTGAACATGTATACATGTATAGTAATATTTTTTTTGCATAAGTTGACTTTACTTAATGAATTGTAAGTTACATGTAAAGTCCTAATGAAAGGTCATAATTTGAAATTTAGAAGTTGACATAAACAATGTAAAGTCCTACTGAAAGGTCATAATTTGAAATTTAGAAGTTGAAATAAAATGTAACATGTTACAGAAAATGTATGCAATATATTAATCTAAAAAACCTTCTTTAGGTTTTATCAATGAAAATGTTTATTTTGCTGAGAACCAGACATCCTATAACCCTTCTCCCACTTGTAAAATACAATAATGTTTATAAAATACATGTACTCTGTCAAATTTTCTGTTGACAGACCCTTGTATTGCCTTACACTAACACGATATGAGGATGTTAAAAAAAGACCAGAAGTAGTTCGTTCTTCCTGTATCATGTAATATGAAAAAACGTCACAGTAGCAGGAAAACCAAACAATATTTCCTGCTTTTAAGATAAGATCTTTTATATCAAATGACATTGTGTGGGAGTATACAGGATGGGGTGGAAATATTTAAGTTTTGAGCCATAAACTGGTAATGTGCTTTGTTTCTTGGTATACTGTCATTATTTGGTATCAGTGATCTGTTTAAACGTCACAATTGCATAAAAATCGTAAATGTAAACCTGAAAAAGTACAGTATGCTCAAATTACAATTCATGTAATCGCATTTCTGTGTAAATTGTATGGCCCCTCTCACAAGCCTAGCTTCCTCAGGGGCCTTAAACCATTCATGTTATGTCTATATTATTTTGTATATGCTATGTAAACGCCATGTGTCTGGTTTTAAATAAATTCATTCAATTCAATTCAATTCATTCAATGTCTGAATTAGCTGGTGTATTGCTTGCACAAAAATTTTACTGGCCTGCAGCAAAATGTTAAGTGCTTGACAACTTGGTATAGCATTTATTTATTACTTTTTTTTTAAACGATCAAGGTCACACAAAATTCTTTATTTCATTTCCATAATACAGTCAAACCTCGTTATAAGGAGGTCCTTGAGAACAGAAAAATTATCTCTTTATATTGAAACCGTATTATAGCCGGGCTAAAATACAATAAAATACAAAGAGATGGAACCAGGAAAATATACCTTGTTATAACGAGATCTCGTTATATCAGTGTTCTTTATAAGGAGGTTGGACTGTACTTTGAACGCTTGCTAGCTGTCAAAATGACACCCAAAGTTACAGATCATTAAGTACATTGTACAATTAACAAATAAAAGCATGTTAAGATTCGCACTTTGACAGGACAATATAAGGCAGATACTGAAATCCCCCCAAATGTTGATCTACATAAAAAATATAAGAATCAAGGACAGAATGCGGGGAATGTGTTGGATTTGTGTTGATATTGTATTGACAAACTTACTGCCATAGATACGAGAATGTATTGTGTTTGCTGACTACATTTTGTCAGGCATTTGGTAACTGTCCAAAAGTATGTATTCAATAGCTGAACCTACATTGAAATTTGAATAAATGTAATTGAAATCCCCAGTGAATGATGCCTCCTCTCCAGACTCCATTCACATACGATGTACATGTACATTCTCTCTTCTCGAGTATGTACTGGCATACATTTTGTACACTGCCTTGAATAAATCTATTATCATCATACTGAGTATACATGGTAAATATGTAAGAATACATGTACATACATGTACAAATAAGTAGACCCTACATATGAATATTAAGTACAAAAAATAGGTATATATACAAATATAACGTACAAATAAGTATGTACCAAGACTGGGATAAATATAATGTGGGATTTCATTTCACTTTGGATGACACCCATTTGTAATTTCTTGCTCAAGAAAATAGAGCACACTTTTGCAGTGGACTGTAATCTTGAGCATGATTCAGAGACCATGCATTTTTAATTACAGTGCATCTGGTCAGCTCATGATTGTCAGCTCCTCTCGTTCTGATCATCATTACCTACCATTATCTTAATTCATCAAGCATACTATACATACTACAAGAGCAGTCATGGGGCTGAAGTGGAGGTGTCGTAATACTGATCATTGAAAAGAGAAATTCCCCTAAATTATTATTTGTCATGAGTATATTTATGTAGCATAGAAATAATGAAATATAGAAGTAACAAAATATAGAAAATACCGGAATTGAAAATCAAGAAATTACAACATCAGAATGTAATAATACATATATGTCACACGACTTGGTCTGATTATAATTTTTCTGAAAAAAAATCATGATGTGTGAAAATATCTTTGATTAAAACATTTATTGTTGAAATACCCCTTTTTAGTGACCGCTATTTGAATGTATAGCAAATGTGCATATGTGGAATGTACCTCCTAAATCAAACCCGAGCTACACAAGTATGAGTGGATCATATAAATATAGCATTTTCCAACGATGTTCAGAGTCAATTTGTAAACAAGAGGCTACATGGCTCACAAGCGTACTGCTGTACTCTTATTGGCATGTGACGATGCTGCTAGGTAAATTGAACTTTTGGCATTTGATAAATATAGAGAGCATTATTAGCCTTCGATTGAGGCTTCCAGAGTTACGTTTTTTTTTTTAGAATCATTTTGAGAACACTGTCAAGAAGTCTTTCTTAAATTGTCAAGAGGTGCCAATCATTCTGAAGTACAAAATGTATGCAGGAAGATAGAAATTGAGTATTCTGAATCACCAAACAGCCTAACCATTTCTCATGAAAGAGATACATACTCTATTGGCAAGTGACAATACTGCTAGGTAAATGGAACTTTTGGCATTTGATAAATATAGAGAGCATTATGTAGCCTTCGATTGAGGCTCCCAGAGTTGGAACTATTGTGAGAACACTTTCAAGAAATTATTTTTATTGTCAGAAGTGCCAACCATTATGGAGTATGCATGAATTCTGCTATATTTAAAACACATCTTAAGACTTCCCTTTTCCCACAGTAATCAAATTGTTTTCATTTTTGTCCTGTTAAATTGTAAAGCACTATGGTACTCTCTGTTTTTAGTGCTATAAATATAATCTATATTATTATCATTATTATTATTAAGATAGAAATTGAGTATTTTGAATCACCAAAAAGCCAAACCATTTCTCATTACTCTATTGGCATGTGGCTGTACTGCTGGGTAAATTAAACTTATGGCATTTGATAAATATAGAGAGCATTACTGTATGTAGCCTAATAGATTGAGGCCTCCAGAGTTACATTTTTGTAGAACCAGCGTGAGAACACTGTCAAGAAATAATTTTTATTGTCAAAAGTGCCAACCATTCTGAAGTATGCAGGAAGATAGAAATTGAGTATTCTGAATCACCAAAAAGCCAAACCGTTATTCATGAAAGAAATACCGTATTGGCAAATGATGATACTGCTTGGTAAATTGAACTTTTGGCATTGGATAAATATAGAGAGCGTTATGTAGTCTTCGATTGAGTTAGCACCATCGTGAGAAAACTTTCAAAGAATAATTTTCATTGTCAAAAGTGCCAACCATTCTGGAGTACGCATGAATTCTGCTATGGTTAAAAAACATCTTTAGTCTTACCTTTTCCCACAGTAATCAAATTGTTTTTATTTTTGTTCTGTTAAATTGTAAAGCACTATGGTACTCTGTTTTTAGCGCTATGAAAATAATCTATTTTATTATTAGCACTTATTAAATCTAGCACTTTCACGGAACGCTTTCAACTTGACTTAAGGAATTAGAATAACAGAAAAAATGCAGCAAATACATGTACGTAGTTGTAGCCCACACCACATTGTGACATTGTATCGCATGGAACACCTTTGAATGATTTGGAGAGGGTTTCTAACGCTGACAAACATGCGATGTGAGCTAAAAAGTTAATTTTATGATTTTAAAATATGATCTGGTAAATCTTGCTGCAAGACTACATATATAAGTCATGATGCATTATTATAAAGTAGTACCGAGGGCATTCTCCATACTCGTACACACGTACTTTACAAGAAGCTCTTGTTCAGCATCCAAATATGGCATTTTTGGCGCCTCAGATGAATGATCCGCTTTGTAAATACATGTAAATGCAGCATGCTATTTTTCATCACGTTTCTCTATTTTTGTATTCGGGTAAATTACATGACTGTACATTGTAAGTTCATGCATTGTACAATATGGATAGAAATAAAGTTTACTGTTTCCCACCATGTCCCACCAATGCCTATGCAAAACACATGCATTTTTGTGTGACTTGGTGGTACACCATACTGTCCATACTGTAGGTCTGAATTAATGTGTATTACCTTTCATCACAATGTTGTCAGTTCATCATGCTATTGTGTATCACATTTCTCTTTCGGTTACATTATAAATGTAGGTCTGAATTTAAGTGAATTGTCTTTCATCACAATATTCCATATTATAAGCATTTACATTGTATTATCTTCTCATTGTCCATCCTTGCCTAGGCAGATTAAGAAACCCTCCATTAATCATCTTCATCATCTTTGTCATCATCATCGTCATGATTGTTATAAAATCATTAAAATCATCATCACCATCATTGTATCAATATCTTCATCATCACCATCATTACCACCAACATCACTATCACCATCACCACCACCACCATCATCACCATCACCATCAACACCACCACCACTACTTCCACTACCACCACCACCACCATCAGCATCACTATCACCACCACTATCGACACTAGTACCACCATCTCTATCACCATCACTACCACCAACACTGCCACCACCACCACCACCACCACCACCAACAACAACAACAACATCACTATGAACACCATCACCACCATCACCACCACCACCATCACCACTACTTCCACTACCACCACCACCATCAGCGTCACTACCACCACCACTACCAACACCAGCACCACCATTACTATCACCACCATTATCACCACCACCACCAACATCACTATGAACACCACCACCACCACCACCATCAGCAGCAACACCACTACCACCACCACTTCCACTACGACTACCACCACTACCATCAGCGTCACTATCACCACCACTTCCAACACCAGCACCACCATCACAGTCGCCACCACCACTTCCGCCACCATCACAACCATCACACCACCACCACCAACACCATCACTATCACCACCACTACCAACACCAGCACCACCATCACTATCACCACCACTACCACCACCACTACCACCACCAGCACCACCACTAGCTACCACCACTACCATCACCACCACCACCACCACCACCGCCATCACCATCACCATTTCCATCAGCATCACCATCCCCATCACTATCACCACCAATATATTCAAGATTGATCATTGTCACCATAATCCTTGATAATTTTCATTACCATCACCTCCACTGATATCTGGAATTGTGTACAATTTACATGTACATAATGGCATATAGGCCTTTTGAATGTGCGCATACTTTTAGGTACATATGGCATATTCTGGCAAAGCCCTCCCTGTCGCTCAATGAATTCAGATCCCTTGAAATGCATGGAATGGTAAATAGATCTCTGATGACCATCCCATTGCTGTGACAGGGCTTGGTTACTTCACAGACATAAAATACATCGACTACTGACGACCTACATTCCCTTGAAGATACTTCGAGAATATAAAATAGGTGTCGCTCAAATCTCAGAGCCAAAGTGACAATGTAATACATGGAGACAAGCATCAACTCTCCTTCAATCTCAAATCCTGGTCAGATGAAAGTACCTTACATTTATAAGTAGCCAATTGGGTCTCTTAAGTCTTAACCAAGTCATCAGATCCAGCAAGAACAACTACATGTATTGTCCTTCTCTGCATCCAAAACAATCTCATATTTGAATCTTCCAAGTGAAGACATCAGGAACTCTTAAACTGTAACCGCTTTTAAACTCAAATGGTAAATTTCAGAGATAGACACCACATTGTCCAAAGCGCATTTCCAAAATAAAAGTGTTAAATGCGAATAAAACCCTGCGTACATGGACATGTACCTGATATTAAACCAGATGTTGGTGATTGTATGTCATGGAAAAATACAGATTATACTATGTAACTGATTTTTCAGATGATGTAACTGGTCTTTCAGCTTTTATCAAGATCTGGCAGGGATATTAACATCCCTGATCAAGACCATCTATTTTATCTGCAATCAGGTGCGAATTTCAAATCTGTTGGCAGATCTCTCACTCTCAAAGGAACAAAGACTGTCAGTAATCCATGTCTCGCAAGTCCATGGTTATTCTAAATCAAGAATCGGAGCTCAGCTGCTAACATTTATCTTGGCTAGATTCGTTCAGCATTCAAGGTATCATTATCAGGCTTCATTGCCATTGACCTTCAGCGAGTTGTTCTCAGTGTGACTTTACAAATGTACACAGGCCATTGCTCTTTTCTTTAGCGATTCGTAGTACAGTCTAACCTCATTATAACGAGGTCGTTGGGACCAGAGGAATTACCTCTTTATATTGAAACCTTGTTATATCAGGGTCAAAATACAATAACATACAAAGAGATGGGACCAGGAAAATTACCTTGTTCTAACGAGAGCTCGTTATATAGCTCGTTATATCAGTGCTCTTTGTAACAAGGTTTTACTGTATATTTTTTGGACCATATGGTTGCTCGAGCATGCTTGATGTGTTGTGTTTAAATGCAATAGAGAAATGATCACTTATTTTATGTTTTTTGTAGCAACAATATGATGCTTGCCAATGTATGATTGTTCTTCCATCTGAAAAAACAAGAACATTGTTATTTTTGGCATTTGAAGCTCAGTCTGAGACAGTGATGGATTACATACATGTAGTTTTCATAACAGTTGTTTGCCAGTTAGAGTTGTAGGCCTTTGAAATCATTCAAAATCTATATTCAGTCTGATAATAAATATAACTTGTGTGGATACACCACATGTACAGGTCCCAGTGGAGTGATTCAAAAATTCAGTCTGAAAATAAATGTAACTTGTGTGGATACACCACATGTACATGTACAAATCCCAGTGGAGTGATTAAAAAAAATCAAGTTTCTGTACCTGCCCATTTTGCTAAAAGACATTTTTTTTCAGAAAAAACACAAAATAGAGATAATTCAAGAGCCAAGGGAGCAATGAATGTCACTCAATTATCAATATCCTTGTGTCAGTCTTCGGCACCAGATCCCACTGCTGCCAGCATTTTTATGAGAAGATTAAATTGTGCATAATGATTGATGTCTTTCTTATACAGTTTCGAATCTGCAATTTCAAGTCATTTCTATATTTTTAGAGTCAGTTGAATACTTTCCATAAGGTATGAGTTAAATTCTGTAAAATGAAACCCTTTCAGCTTTTTTTTTAAAACTAGAGCTGTAGGCCTACTAGCTTCTCTCCAGATTTCTGTGTACATGTACATGTACACCACTGTATAAGGTGAAACTCGGTGATGTTACAAATAGCCTACCATGGAAACAATGTATCAAGGTTGATTGATGAAATAATATAGGTCCAGAAAGGATCCCTGTAATACTGGGTATGATATATTATCTATTCCAATTTCGCTCCTGCAATGATTGGCTTCTCTACAGATTTTGGAACAGGAGATATTCCTTAATACTGCAAACCATATAAAAATGGTACTGATGCATGATGACACAGAATAGTATTGGATTCAAAAGGTCCCCTGTGGAATCACTGTTATTCCTTATGTTAGCTGTTTCACCCCAGATCTTGACAAGTTAGGAGTGACCAAGAGACCGCTATCAACCGTGACGACAATGTGGCATGTCAACCAGGACCTACATGTAGACCAGCTTAGAATAGCCACTTACATGTATATACAACCAAGGACGGTCTCCATGTACACACAGCAGACCAATATACCACCCAGACATTCTATGGCACCTAACCCACAAAATGATACAGGTCTAGAACGTGTGGCAATGATTGGCAGCTCTGATTTGTCTATTTGCAAAATGCTGTTCAGGTGTGCTTGGCTTCTCTCGAGATTTTGGAACAGGGGATATATTCCTTGATACTGCAAACCATATAAAAATGGTACTGATGCATGATGATACAGAGTAGTATTAGACTCATAAGGACCCCTGTGGAATCACTGTTTTTCATTCTGTTTCTCCCCAGATTGTGACCAGGAGTGACCACTCAACCACTATCCACCATGACGACAATGCAGCGTCTCAACCAGGACCTGGACCAGCTGGACAGCCTCAGGGCTGGTGGACAGCTGCCCCAGAACGGCCAGTTGCAACCAGGAACGGTCTACACGCAGCAGACTACGACCACCCAGACTTTCTATGGTACCCAACCAAAGAAGTTTGCTCCTGTCATTGGACCCAAACCCAGGAGCAATGCTCTTCCCCCATCGGGATCCAAAGGTATGTTTTTTTAATTCCTGTTGCTAGTTGTGCGTCACTTTGGTATGTTTCTAGATGAATTTGGCATATAAAGAAAGGACTTTGATTGAAAAATTATTTTATTATAATCATTATGTGATTATAATCAAGATTGAGAGTTAATAATGGTTCTAATTGGGCCAGAGGAAAAAAATTGTTTGGTTTTCCTCTATCAATAGACCATCTGGAAATTACTCCACCAAAATTGTTTTGGTTAATGCAAAATAATTAATTGTATACAACTCAAAAATAGGTTTGCGAATTATTACCTAAATTCTCAAAAGTCACTGTTTTTTCCATTCCTTCTAATTGTTTGTGGAAATTTGGTTTAAGAAATAAATAGGTAATGAAAATATTTTCCAACTGCTTTGCATTATCAACAAAATTGTCTGCAATTGGACAACCAAGCAATCTTTTTCCTTCTAAAGAAATATACAATTACAAACTGATTGTAATCACATAAACACCTTTCTTTTAGAATGAAAAGTTAGAAAATGCAAATTAGAAAAGATTAACAATTTGCTTGCACCATTAGAAATCCTGAGCACACAGCTCTTTCTTTATTGCTTGATTGCTCACTATGTATGCGTTAATATAGAGAACACTTTTTTTTGGTAAAACGCGGAGCCTCCATAACACTGCTTTAACTATTGATTTCAAAGAAGCAAATTTTAATTTGAGTGGTTGTTTCAGAAACCAGCACAATTTTATTGATTCAGATGATGTCTTTGACTGTGTTTTGGGCATGTCACGATGTATTGCCATGGAAATGAATGTAAGAAGCTGCATTCATCTTGGAACAATATTGATTGGTTGAAAGTTACATTAACGATTATTCCAAGGTTTATGCATTCCTATAGGAAAAAAGTTGATTTGCTAGAATGATAATTATATTAGGATGATGCAGGAGACTATGTATTTTCCCTATGCATGCCGTACATGTGCAAAATACCAGTTTCAACGGAATGTTGAAAATATTGTTACAATGTTTCATGTACATGCAACAGTCCCTGTGGTAATTGTCTACCAAGAAAGTGTTCAAATTAACCGAGAATTGCATGTGCATGGGTTCATCTGTATGTCCATTCAATTACCGATGTGTTGGCTCATATGAAATATCAAACTGAAACTTCATACTTAGTTTGTAGAAGTGTTAACCTTTACAGATGAGATTTATTTGAAGGTTTTTGGAATTCCATACTGTTACATTCGTTTTGGTTTTTACCTCTCATTTTAAATGGTTTTGAGAGAGATAAAGATGCAGTGATGCTCTCTTTACATGATGAAAGGAAAGGATGTAGTTTAGAGGCGTGTATCATTCAAATTTGAATATTTACGCCAGAACAAGAATAGAGCAAGCGGATCGCCATCTTAACGTCTCCATCTGAAAGACGGTATGTGACCAGGCTTTGAACCCACAGACAGGAATAACCCAAGTCTATGACTGTCTCGAACAGCTTGATTTCAGGCGCACGCCAAGACGCCTCGTATGATGGCATACAGTACGTGTATGGAGTATTCTGTCATCACCATTTGATCTATCCTTTTAGCAAAGTCTTATGGACAATCATAATGAAGCGTGTCATTATTCTGTTTGGTGTATACCATGATTTATCTGATCATTCCCTTTAAAGTGAGCTACCATGTTTGTACTAGAGCTAATGAACTTGCATACCACTGCACTGTGTAGGCCTATACAGATTATGTAGGGTCTGAAATGTATTTGATGCAAAATTGGTGATTAGATGGCCGACATGTAGAATATTCTGTTCTCATATTCCAATCAGAAATATTTTATTAATTTTTTCCATCATTGTGCTGAAAGTTCCCTGAAAGTGAGCGTATCATGTTAGTATGAGAGTCAGTGAACATTCACTTCTAATTTCCTTTGCTAATTGATGTTGGCATTCCTCTTTGAAGCAAATTCAGGCCTTTGGATTATTCTCTTTTCATCATCCAATCTGTCATTCTACATTTTGATTAGCACAAATATTATACATGTACATGTACAGAGTGCTAAATTATTCTATTTGATTTTTCCCATCATATAAATGCGGATAGTTCCCTTGAAAGTCAGCGAACCATGTTTGTATGAGAGTCAGTGAACTTCCATACTTCACTGCACATTCTCCTTTGCTACATTCTTTTTAGCAAATTTGGGCATTTTGAGTATTCTCGCCTCATCATCCGATCTGTCATTTTACGTTTTGGCACGAATCAGAGTATGAAATCATTCTATTTGATTTTCCCATCATTTTGCTGATGGTTCCCTTGAAATTGAGCAAACCATGTTTGTATATGAGAGTCAGTGAACTTCCATACTTCACTGCACATTCTCCTTTGCTACATGTACATTCTTTTTAGCAAATTTGGGCATTTGGGGTATGTATTCTCTTCTCATCATCAGATCTGTCAATTTACATTTTGGCATGAATCAGAGTATGAAATCATTCTATTCGATTTTCACATCATAATGCTGATAGTTCACTTGAGCTACCATGTTTGTATGAGAGTCAGTGAACTTGCACACTTCACTGCACATTCTCTTCTCCAGCAGAGCAGATTAATGTTGGCATTCCTTGTTGATGCAAGCAACATGACCTTTGACCTTCCTTCTGATGTCTACCTTTAGAGTTTAGTCTGTAAGATCAGACCCAAAGTCGGGTAGTTTATTCAATACCACGCACTTGCTTTGGTATATAGGGAAGTCCTGCCTAAATTCTCTCAAATAGTAGCTGAAAAATAAAATATAAGTATTATGCCTATAGATACATTCAAATTGAAATTCATATTTGATTTTTCATCTCCATATGAATTTTATAAGTATGTGATATCTATAAAAACCACGCAAATAATACAAAATAATAGGCCTACATATTTTGTATGTCGAAAGCAATGGCTTAATGAATTGAGAATTTTTTAACATCAAATATTTGTGTATTGAAAATACCACAAAATTTTTCCTGTTGAATTGTCCCCCCCCCCCCAAAAAAAAGGACAAAGATGGCAACTTTACTCAATATGAGTGCGTGCAAAACTGTCAGATCAGTAAGATGTAAATTATCATTGGCTAAAACAAAATGGCAAGGATTTTGAAAATATCCGGCTTGATAATATTCAACAAGATTTTGCTTCACGATTTTCATACAAACATATGTGCAAACATCTACTCCACATGTACAATGAATGTCCATGATCTACCACTTGATTAGTCCAGTTGAGAATTGTGTGTTCTAATAGCACCTACCTCTGCATATTCTGTTACACTGAACACAGAGGGACTGCTAGCACCCAACCACAGATTACGTTAACCCTCTGATCTATGGGAGCATCCCACGAGTTCGACAGCCCACGAGTCCGACAGTTCACGAGTCCGACAGAAATGGATATAAGCCTACTACATCGACAATTTTCAAAATAAGGTTCGAGCTAGACATTTTTACTTTCATGCTCGCAAGATCGACACTGACAAATTATTTACTTTAAACCCGACAGACCTACGAGACCGATAACGTAAATATAGTTGTCGGACTGACTGTCGAACTAATAGACCATTTTACCTAGAGTCGGACTCGTTTGCAAAATTTATGTTCGGTCGTAATCATGTGCGTTTTCATAATTTTGTCGAATTAATGAGTTGTCTGACTCTAATCTGTTTTTATGTAATGTATATTTCGTGCACCAATTATTCAAAATGTCGGCTTTGTGAGCTGTCGGACTCCTGGGCTGTCGGACTCGTGGG
>BQKZ01000244.1:96221-113614 GCA_036244855.1 Temnopleurus reevesii
TGGGAGAACAAGCTCTAAGCTGAACAGGCTTGCAGTACACATTTACACTGGCAGATTTAGCACTGTCATCTCCCTTTTTCACTTCAATAGGCCCAACAAGGCGTGTTTTCATGTATTCCAGAACTTTAGAATGTATAGTTCTCCATTGAGCAGACAACATGTTGAATCTATTTCTGAGGTGCAAATAAAGCGGGGGAAATTGTTTGGATGCCCTCAATCAACTGACCATCTGAAAATGGCCTGACCTGAACATTTTTTTTGCTTTTCACTTACATAACAAAAATTATAGGTAAACATAGACAATATGATCCATTATTAATTTTCAGTTGAAAGGAATATGTAAAATAAAATCTGAAAAGCCATTTTCAGACGCTTCAGGTTTTTTTTTTTAATTCCATTATTAGTTCTATTAAAGTATTATCTACATGAAGAATGTTCCAAAAATTGAAAAAAAGGAATAATAAAAAGAGATTTCCCACTGACTGATACAAATTACGGAAATCCAAAGGGTATCCAAACAATTTTTTTTTTTTTTTGGGGGGGGGGGGGGCTGTAGGGATGTTTTCGTGTGTTGCATGTACATGAAGAATGTATACAGTACTGTAGTTCTTTATTGAGTCGACAACATGTAATCTATTTCTGAGATGCAAATAATTGTGGTTTGTTATGAATTAGATCTCAATGCCAAACAGACATACCTGTGGGCTATCCACCCATGCCAGGCAGCTTGTAAAGAAAATGTCAGCGGTCTTTTGTATCAAAATGTTTACCTGTTCCGTTGGCCCATTGGAGTGTACATGATATACAATCAATATCGCATTTAATACGAGCTTACACAACATAGTTCTGACATAGTATGTGTGGACATAGTATGTGTACCTGTAAAATCTGCAAAGAAAATGGCTCGTGGGATTCAACATTTATTTGTTTTTTTAAACCCTAGAAAGCTCACTGATTGTTTGTCAAAGGAAAATTAATCAAAATGTGTACCTGGAAAGCCCATGTATGTAAAATCCACAAAGGAAATAGATTGTGAGATCCGACATAATTTGTTTTTTTTCCTTCAAATTCTGAGAACGAATTAAAGCTCATTGATCTTTTATCAAATGAGGATGAATCAAAATGTTTATCTGGAAAGCCCATTCAAGTGTGAATAAGAGTTGTTTTCATTTTCGGTTAGGTACTCTTTGTTTTAAGCGCCAGAGAAATAATCTATATTATTGTTATTATTATTATTATATTATTATTATTTCTAATCAAAGTGAGTTTACACAATCATAGTTTTGACCTGCTTGAGAGCCACGCTTTGTGTTGCTATGGAAACAGGATTCTCCATCTGCTTGTTACATTATTCTTGTCATAATCTCGTCCCCATATGACAACCTGTCATTTCCCATTTTGACAACATTGTTCCCAAGTATGCGAGGTATGCCAAGTTCATATCTAAACTCACTACTCTACCCTCCGGTGAAGTTAAGGTCAAATTATTTCAATCAAAAATGCTTCTTTGATATCTGATAAATCTGCCCCATCTGGTAGGGTGCCCCCAAACATGGAAAGTATTTCATCAGGGAGAGCTTACGAACCCTGAAGAGTGAAATTGGATAGAAATGGAATGTATGAAACAGCAATTTTCCACCAGATTGAGTTGTTTTTCAGTCGAATACTCGGTTGATGGCATTTGCCATTGGGTTTCTAAGGATGCATCATCTCCGAAAGTTTGTTGCTGTCTGAAAACTCAAAAGAAGTTGAGTTGTTTTTCAGTCGAATACTAGGTTGATGACATTTGCCATTGGGTTTCTAAGGATGCATCATCTCCAAAAGTTGATTGCTGTCTGCAAACTCAAAAGAAGTTGAGTTGTTTTTCAGCCAAATTCTTGGTTGATAGCATTTGCCATTGGGTTTCTAAGGATGCATCATCTCCGAAAGTTGGTTGCCGTCAGAAAACTCGAAAGAAGCTGTATGGAATTAGTGTATTTCTTGGATGTCTTTCCAAGTTGAGATTGTTGAAATTCTTGGACTTGAAATAAAGAGGATGTTACAGGCTTCTTGGTTCAATCACTGTACTCCACTGAAGCTTCGAAGTTTGCCTTGCTTATTATTTGCCCAAATGGATTAAATGTGAAATTTCTGTCTTCGACTCCATTGCAATATTTGTGTGAACATTGTCTACTGGATGTACATGTACATGTATAGAATAGCTGCAGATTGAGGGATCACTTGAAGAATTAAACAATTATTTGAACAAGTTTCTTGGCATTATTCAGTGTAAACTTCAATTAGAATTTTAGATGAAATGAGAGAAAAACGTAAGTATATATACATTCATCTTGCCTTTTAAATGCAAATCTCACTGTTTCACCATTGATAGTAATGTTGGCCACATGATTTGTCCTACTGCATCTGAATTCAATTTGCTATGAAGGCTGAACGTAACATTTCTTATGATGCAAAGGACGAACTAATAATTTGCAAGGCTGCAATTTGCACTCTGCTATTTTGATATTTTATTTTTATTCTTTCCTTGTTTTGCCAAAATCTAAAAAAAAATGGCAATTTTTTAAAGCAATTTTTCTTCATTAATGCTGATGTGAAAATGATGACAAAGATGAATGATAGAAATGTTTTCAGCAAAGCCTGAATGATTGCATTCTATGCACTTTACTACTATTTGTTCTGCAGTTCATTCCATTTTGCATCATCCAGAGAATTTTCAGGATTGTTTCTTGTCCAAATCTGTGTCTCATGGTATTAAAACAGCCCATTCATTCAATTTTTTAAATTAAAACTGAAGATACAGACAAGAAATAAGTCTCGTACATGTAGACTCTCCAAGCAAAAAAAAAAAATGATAAAGAAAATGCAGCTTTTCATTTGGTTCAGGCATTAGTATTCAAATTAATGTGAAACGATATTGCATGTTAAAAGAAAACGTAATCTACATGAATCAGTTTACACCTGCATCAAGTTGGTTAAATTTGATCATACTTTCTGAAAAATAAGAATGAACATTTTGAAAAAGAGTACAATTAAATGTTTATATATTCACTCTTTTTTTAATTACCTTTGTGATCACCGAAATTTATGTTAAATGATATGATTGATCATGGAATTAAACTTTCACTAAAAAATTCACTCTTTTAAAATACGCAAGCGTCCAAGAGAAAATTTTCACTCATGCCTTTTTTTCCTGAAAGATGTTAGTTTCTAGAATTTCATGTAGATTTAGATTTTGCACTGATTGAAATGTTTTCTTTGTCTCTCTGTTTTTTTTCTTGCCTTGCATTTTTCTCTGTCTGCCCTGCCTGCTCCCCCTGCCTACTAATAACCCTTCACCACTTACCCGCTCGTCACATAGGTGCACCACCCCCGACGTTACCTAAACCTTCGGGTTATTACAGACCAACCGCAGCAGCCAAAGGTGAGTCATGTGATCAATACCAGCCAATCTGATACCTGCTTAAATTTCACATATTGCAAATAAAAAAGCCTGCTTCCGTAAAATATGAGCATATAATTCAGAATATCGCAAAATAATCAAATAAATGCTGCTGAAATGTATTTGCACTTTTATTTCATTCAAATATTTGGGTGGTTTGCAGAGATGTGATTTATAAAATGAAACAATATTTATAGCTTATTTCAAAATGATGCATGCAAATTTAGGCTAATAAAGCTAAATGATAAAACAATACTTAAAAACCCAAATCATGAGGGAGTGTAAAGAGATGAAGAAAAAATAAAGCCTCTTTCATTTGACATACACTTACTCTTACCGCATTGCTTGTAAGGTATCTCAGACAGATAAATTTACATTGGTAATTTGCAAAGAGCGACCCTCCCTTTTTTGTGTATCGAAAGTGTATTATCACACTCCAAATTGTCATCGCCGAATGAAAACGGTCCCAGGTATTTGTAAGTGGTAAACATAATAACGTGCTCTACAAACACAATAAGTAGAAGAAAAGGTCATAATTGCGTTCTTTTCAAATACTGTAACATGATCGAACCTCTTACAAATCAGTCCATTTACATCATCCACTACAGTTTTCTATTTTTAGGTTAATTTCAAATCTAGATCAGGGAATTGTTACTTTTTATGAAATATTAATGACTGATTTGTTATTATTACAATGACGGTAGCATTCTTTCTGAAATCTTTTTTCTATTTTTTAATTAAAGAGCTTTGAAAATTTGAGAATGCAATAGTAAATGGGTTGTCTACACGAATTCATAATTTATACCATCTTGATGTACTATAAAAAAGATCAACAGCCGGTCTGACATTAGGGTCTCGTAACATAAGCTTTCTAATCGATCTTACCATTGATATCAATGGCAAATCTATGGGAAATCTTTTGCTAAAGTTTGCAAGTGATTGCAAACTTGTTTTTACGTTACAGGCCCCAGGTTATTGGTATATAAGAATACTACAGTATTTCGGTTGACGGTGAAATCTTGAAAACGGACATGTTGCATGATCAAATGAAATAGCTTCCTCCGTATTTACCTGATCACCCTTCTGAAACATGCATTTATCTGAACACATTTGACTGCATGTTCGTTCCAACACCCAACTTGGAATATATATATACATTTCTAACATCATATGTTTGCAATATTGTTATGGAAACTTGTTTATATTTGTACATCTGTATTATTGGATTCATGTTGGTTTTGTTTCATGCACACCAAATTTACATTTCTTTTGCTTGCTTCTTGACTAATACACCTAAAATAAATTTGGAGGAAATTATACATCTTTTTTTTTGAAAAATGATATATGAAATATATTTCTTCGATCCGATGATGTGAATTTTATTGTGGACATGCACATGTAACTGTTTGTTGAAAATAAATGTTATTGTTCGATAGTATATTTAATTAAAAGAGTAAAATTATCACGGACGATGTCGTTCAATTTCAGCGGAGAAGAGTGATTTCTAATATTTTTGCACTGAATTCTTGTGTGACCTGCACTATGGGAATCACTGTATATGTCTTGATCAAAGTGTAATTTATTTTTTTTTTTCAATTTCTATTATCTCTTTCCTGCATCTGCCTTAACTGGGTATTTGGCTTGATGACCTTTTGAACTTATATAGGGCCGCCACCCATGCCGCCACCTAAAACGTCACAGCGCCACCATGAGTTGAGCCAAGCTGCTAGAGGTAGAGCGCGCTTTCAATTAACGCTTCATGTCTTTTAATATCACTAGATATTCGTTGGTTTCAGTGGGTTTGCTTTAATTTCTATTCTGTGGGCTAATAATTGTTGTGTCATTGTTTTCACGTGTATTTCTCATGTAGCTTCATGTTGTAGATTCCTTCCAAGACTTTCACAATTTGAATATCTTGTTCTTTTCTTGTTAAAATTTTCGTATTTGTACTTGCTCTTTCAACTAATATCCAAGTTTAGTTTCTTGTTTGACAATCCATATGTACATGAACATTGTGTGTACATGTACCCTTCTACCTACACATTATATTTACACTAGCCGCTTCACATTTTCTGGAGGAGGACTTCATGCAGTCTTTCATAGAACTGTACAAGCCGAGATTTTTGCTGGGGTTTTATTTTTGCTAATATCGCAACCATGAATTTACAAAAGTTTCCACTCAATATGATGACTTGTGTACTGTTATCTTTCAGAAACCTGAAAATGACAACTCGCTAATATGCAAATATGTGTGAAATTCAGTTAATCCGCCAAAATTACACTACAATAATGTCTTTAACAATATTTTTTTTACAGAAAAAAGAAGAATGAAGTTTGTAAGTGTTGCTGAATAGAAATTAACTGTACCTTTTTTAGTAAACTACTATTTTTGAAAACTTAGAGAGTAATTTTAATCAAACACAAGGAAATATAGTACATATTTAGAGCGAAAATCCAAAATTCCACTTATGGTGTTTGTGAAAAGAAAAGAAAATATAACTGTTTTTCACACAAGTTTTGCTAGCTTTGTCATGGTCTTGTATTAATGAAGAAACCTGCTAATAAGATAATGATTATCTGGCACTTCTGATTCACGCAAACCTTTTTTTCCCCCCAAATATTAATCACCCAAAATGTGCTAGAGGAATAATGTAATTTTGATGCAACCCGTTAATCTCCATGCATCTTTTGTAATATTTCCTTTGATACGCTGTAGTTATTTATTCAAAATACCTCATTTACATGTAAATGTTTCTTTAGACTTATATCCTTGTAAATATCTTATGCCGGCATTTTCTTTTATCACGTCTTTTAGTACTTGTTCATCAACATATATATGTTGCATATACATGTATTGTGCTTCTTTAAAGAACCCATGCAGGGTTTTATGATTTTAATTCAATTATACTTCTTTAAAAATTAAGAAAAAATTAGTCTGTCCTGATTGTGAAAACTTTTTTTTCCATTCCATTACAAGTGCTATGATTTCTTCTTCATAGACTTTCTTCTTGCTAATGTAATCATTATACTAATGAATATTTAGCTCTAATTTGCATTTTGCATGCTATTCGTTTTAGCTTTGCACTAATAAATCGGGATTGCATAATAATAATGCCTGCTTGAATTCATCACATTTGTCTGTAAAAAATCATATTTTTGAAGTCATACTATATATTGCATTTATTCTTTCATTTATGATTAATTTATTCTTTGTAATGAACATTTGTGCACTTATTTATTGATTTTCAGCATTTTATGTGAGTTATATTATGGTATATTATTTATGCATGCTGATTGTTACACATATGAAGTATTTACAGTTTGCTATAATGTACATTTTATGTCTGGATATCTACACGAATATTGTTACAGTCAAACCTGTCTAAAGAGGCCACCCCAAGGGAAACAGAAAAAGTGGACACAGTAGACAGGTGGCCTCTACAAACAGGTTCTATAACATGCATTTTCACCTGGAAGGAATCAATTTAAGTGGCCATTGTAGACAGGTGGTAGCTATAGACAGCGGCCACTATAGACAGGTTTGACTATGTGTTTCAAACCTGTTTTAATGGCTTCTTATACCTTGTTCAGATATACAGAGTAACACCATTTTAACAGAAACTTGTTTAATGGCAGGTTTGAAAGGAAGAAGCGGTCACAAAAGTGGACTTTCAAACTGGTTGGGAAATCCAATTATGAGGTAGATTTGAAGTGGACTTGAGATTCAGTTCGCAGGTCGGTAATCTGAATGGGGACGTAAATGGAGTCCATCTGAAATTGGGATGAATATTTGTAATTTTTTTTACAGTTGTGTATGATGTAATATATTATTATGGCATTATTCATGGCTGAGGGTTGGGGGGGGGGGGGGGTAATATACCGTTCTATTATACATACATGCAGGTCCACAACCTGATAATTTCATTGTATTACTGTGGCCTTTTATATGTACTCAATGTATAACGAGTTGACTGTACTTCATAAAAGTCTTGTTAATACTTTTCTGTCGCCAGGCAGATGATATGAATTGCCCCATTGCAGCCATCAGAGGGCATTAAACAAGATATTGCAGCGCTCAGAAAAACACGCAGCGCTGCCGAATAACACTGCAGTGCTGCCGAACGTAGCATTTTCAAAAGTAAGAACGGCTAAGCATTTACGTCAATGCAAGGCACTAAGGGCATCAGTGGCCATCAGAATCTGATACGTGCTATTGAAACATGTTGCTCTATTTGCTTTTGTCTTTATTTTTAGAAGGCCCAAAAGAAAAAAATATTGTTTGGATGCCCGATAATGCCCTTTTTTTAAAAAGTGCGTCAATAGGCGGCTTTACTAATACATGTAGATGCAAATTTTATGCATACCTTTAACACAAAGGTTGTTCTTGACAACCTTAAAGCCTGCCCGCGGCTTGCCCGAGGTTTGCCCGACATAGCAACAAGTATGCAAACTGGATTCCAAGTATTGTGGTCTTATTGTTATCAAACGGTTTAAGGAATACCACGTAATTACATTACAGAAATTTGAATAAATAAGTAAATCCGCCTATTGGTTGTATTTTTGAAAATGTATTATCCTATTTTGACATCAGATGGAAATAGGACTTAAATGGAATAAAAATTAAGCCATTTCATATCTGAAAATTACGGTTTGGATTCTATTTTACAAGTTTATTTCTAATTTTATTAAAAATTACTTTTCAGGTTATATTTCTCATGTTTTCATACAAATTTACTGTGATTTTTTATTCTTTGAGTGTGCACTGTGAACCCACCCCCCAAAAAAAAGTTCAGGCTGAGCTATTTTCAGAGGGTCTGTTGGTTGAGGGCATCCAATCAATATTTTTTGGCCTTATAAATCAGTAGAAAACTGTATAAGCTGATATTTTTGCGACGGTTTTATTTTCACCAATTTCATGGTCTTGGCCTCGTGAAAATTTCATTCATAATACATGTCCAAACACTGTCAAAAACATGAAAATAACACCTTGCTAATGTCCCAAACTGGTCAACAATCGCTTACATATTGGCTTTTACAGTGATTGATGTTTGAACATTTTTTTATAACAAACACCATTATTATTATGATTATTATTAGTAGTAGTGTCAAGTCTGCTAATTCATATATTGCTGAACTGCTTTAGGTGCTGATATGCCTAGCGCCGGAGGCTGGAGCGACAGTGCTGAGCATTATCCCGCATCGCGTGGCATGAGCGGACCAAATTCCAATGGCTTCCATCACCACATTCCGGAACGCAAATGGCGGAAAGACCAATCGGGGCAAGCAAGCACGCATTCACAAGCGCGCTCTCGCGGCAGCAATGGGGACATTTTCACAGGTAACATAGTCAGCGTTTTGTGATAGATTGTGCATATCGCAACTACAAAATTAAAGTATCTGTTTTCCATTATATTACCTTCTCATCATGCCACTTTGATTTTACTTGTCGCATAGAGCTGATATCGGTCATTATAATTTGACAATACTGATACTAGCACTTTATATTCTTAACATCTAGAGCAATGAGGCATTTAATGCCTTTTTCATTTATTTTACATGTTCATAATGAAACCATCAAAGTAAACTGTAATCAGTTGTGAACAGTTGCACGAGATTAAGAAACATTTTTAACATTTCGTAAAGACAGAATTGTAAAACAATCACAGTGAAATTTTCTTGGGATGCAGCTTGAGAAGCTTTCGGAAATTAACTACAATGTTTACAAGAACCACAATATTGAAAAGGTCGCGTCTTTGCCTTTTCAACCAAAACAAGCCTCCTTGACAAGCTGAATATTACTCGCCTTCGCACTGAACCTTTCAGCTTCCGTAGGACTTTCATGGTTCCTGAAACTGTGAGGTTGCGGCTTCACATTAAGTGTAGACATGTAAAGTTTACAATATTACTACTTATTCATTTTGATCAAGCAGATTAGTCTGATGACTATTTTTCACAAATGTTCGTGTCCAAACAAAGTTCACAAGGGAGAACTGGTTCAAAACATTTAAGTGGTAGTGTATCGTATCTTTCCTCTCTTACCCATCAAACACACCCCTTCCAACCCCCTGACTACACACAGATATTACCTAAACCCATTTGGCATGTTACATTCCAACGCCTTCATCAATGTCAGTTTTTAAATGCGACAAGAATCGGTTGTAAATTGACTGGCATAATTGGCACAGCATAGTTTAATGAGAGGGTCGTTAAAGCTGGAAGAAAGAGAGATGGTCAGATAACGGAGATGCTAAATTTAACAGATCTGTTTGTAGATTATAGTGTACGCTCAACGTAGGACTCTGCACATGCCTAGTGCCCCTTCCTACACTCAATGATAATAATAATAATATGCAGTTCTTTTTTAGTGCTAATTACCTCTGAGAAAGGTCTCTAAGCGCTCTACAATTAATGCAGCATTATTACTCTGGCTTTAGCCCGGCAGCCACCAGGGCAGCGCACTTGGCGTGTCAAGGAATAAATATTCCTACCAGGTACTCATTCACATCACCTGGGTTGAGTGCAGCACAGTGTGGATGAATTTCTTGCTGAAGGAAATTAACGCCATGGGTGGAACTCGAACCTACGACCCTCTGGTTGAAAGGCGAGAGTCATAACCACTACACCATGGCGCTAAGTTAGCACATGAGAAGGGTTACTGGTCGTGCGTATAGTTTTGCTTATAGTTGTGTGTGCCTCTACAAACGTTGTTATGAAACACAACCCAGTAATGTGTTGAGATGCGCATAATGAACAACTTATGAATCACAACCCAGGGTGTCTAATAAAGTTGTCTGTAGAGTAATGAAGGATGCTCCTTCTTACACTCAGTGAAAACCCTTTTGTCGCCAAATTAGAAACTGAAAATGTGTCACCAGTATCTTACGCAGAGTCATGAGGAACTGTACTTAAAAACAGGTTTATGGAACAAAAGAATAGGCATTGTTTCACCAATTTACAAACGATGTGAAGAATCACTGTGAGAGTGACTGGTTCAAATTTTTATGCTGGAAGGGTTAGAATCATTGGCGTGTATAACCCTCATTAACATTTCCTTTTATCTTTCTAAAGTTTTTCTTATCTTTTAAAACAACTTTATGAACCCCAACAAAGGTCTTCAGAGCCATGAAGGCAGTAGCTTATGTGCTTTTATACTCTCGTTCTTGTGAAAAACAGATGCTATCATCTGTTTTTCCAGAAGGAAGAGTGTGCCATTTCACACTTCCAGTTATGACTAATCAGCACAGCTATTCAGCCAGGAAAATGAATGAAGAAATTTAAAAGGGTAGATTTTTGTATGTTTCACAATTAAAGTACCCTAACCCTTGCGGTGTTTATGCGCAAGACATATTCCTGGACACGAAAGTCAGCTGGGACTTGATGATGTCATCATTTTTCACCAGAGATCGCGATACTACATGTTTGGCGATGAATGATGATGATGACACTGGGTGGGATATAGATGGACAATCGTCATCTTGGTGTTGAACTGGGTTAGCTGTCATGAGAGGGAGCAATTTTAGAGCACATTAATTTATATGATTTTACAGCAACTCAATCGTTGTATAGACGTTTTTTTTCAAGAATTATAGGCTAATAGATTACTCAAGGAGTACATGTACTTGAGGTGTCATAGAAAATGAAAAAAAAGGTACATAAGGGATGTAGCAGGAAATGAAAAAGAGTCAAACCTGTCTATAGTGGCCACTCAAGGGAAGCAGACAAAGTGACCCCTGTAAACAGGTTACATCTAAAGACAGGTTCGATTACAGATATCTTAATCTTGAGGGGACCAGTTAAGGTGGTCACTGAAGACAGGTAGTCACTCGAGACAGATGGCTACATAGACAAGTTTTGACTTTATTGAGAAAGGGTGTAAATATGAAAAAAAAATATAGTGCTTTTTTTACAATCTGAGATAGATTTAGACATGATGAGTTTATTTGGAGTCATGTATTTTGATTTGATAGCACACATTCATAATTATTTAGAATACTCATCACTTTAGAATAAGATAGATATTAGAAGGGCCGAGTGATAAGCAGCTAAATAGGCATTTTCTACTTGCAGTTAAGAGTTTCTTAGGATAAGGAATAAGAAATAAGAACAAGGACATCAATGATATCCATTTTCAATTTTGAGCAAGGATTGCCAAGTGCATATTTCCAAAGATGACAACTCAGCAAAAATAATCTTTCATCAGAAATGCTGGCATTCCTTTGGAGGATGGTGATGATGTCATCAGTCGTCACCGAGGGCAACCAATCGTGACAGTAATGCTAATAGGATGAGGAATCATGAGGCATCATTACAATGTCATATTTGGGATGGTTAGTGGAGGTGTTGATCTCAAGGGGGCGGGCGGCCCAGTCGTATGAGTCACAGACGTATGCTCATTAACTTCTCGGCTAATTTGAGTGGAATATGTCAATCTGATTAAGATTGTGTGACTGACAAAGGGAAGTTGTTCAAGTGTGAATTCAATGAAGAGGTGCATTCATAATTATGTGTGATATTGAGGGATGGTGCCAACCATTTGATCATCGGTAGTCGGGAGGAAAATGTTCTGATTTTTTTTTTTACTTGAATACAAACCACCCCCAACAAATCAGTTTTAAAGAAGTGTCTTAAAATGTTTTCATTGATAAATCAAACTCAGGAAAATTTTATTTTTGTTTTCTTAATTTTTTCTTTATAATAATGAATATAATAAAGAGGATTAAAAGGGGAAGGAAGCAGGAGGGGAGAGTAGGGAAGAATGGGGAAAGTGGGAAATTGGAGGAGGTCAAAGAAGTGTAGGGGGAGAAAGAGAAAATGAGGGAAGGGTGAGGGGTGGTGGAAGGAGAGGAGAGAAGAAATGGTAGAAGGTTATATAGGAAGTAGAAGAGGAGCAGGAGGAGGAGGAGGAGGAGGAGGGGAGGGGATGAGGGAGGGATGAAGGGTAGTAGAAGGGGAGGAGAGGGAAATGGGAGAAGGTTAAAGTAGAAGAGGAGGAGGAGGAGGAAATGAAGGATGGATGAAGGGTAGGGGAAGGGGAGAAGAGGAAAAGAGGGAAATAGTAGAAGGTTATATAGGAGGTAAAAGCGGAGGAGGAGGAAGAGGAGGAGATGAAGGGTAGGGGGAGGGGAGGAGAGGGAAATGGAAGGAGAGGGAAATGGGAGAATAGGTTTAAGAGGGGAAGAGAAAAAGAGGGAAAGATGAAGGGAAATGGAAGAGGAGGACAAAATAGTCCCCTAGACACCCACCTCAAACAAAATTTGATACATCTTAGCATCCAATATGATATACAGGGACACTTTCAGGGATTCCTGTGTCTACAATGATGCTCTATTTACAATGAAATCAAGGAAGAAGGCTTGTCTGTATCGCATCATTCTACCATCATTTAGTTCATCCCATGGGAAAACGAAATCAATCTTTTGATGAGTAACCATTTATCTCTTTTTCACCATGCTCTAAATAGGTTTGTATTGATGAAGACCAATTAACTGCAATTTGATGAAGGGTGAGTAATGGTATTTGGCCCCAGAGATATTTCTTAATATACCTCATAATAATGATAGTTTGACACGTCATCTCCAAGTACCCAAGTTGGGCCCCATTAATGGATTTTGAATTCAATTTGATGGTATGATTCAAAATTCAATGTGGATTATTAACTTTTGCATAGATATGGAATTTCACATATGCAGTTGGAGCTCTACACAAAGGGTAAGAAGAAGGAAATTTACACTTATGGGGTGTTGCTCAAAATCAACCGCAAATCAGCTGCAACTTGCCAATTGTAACACGCATTTCCATTCGCGCACGGTATGCGCATCTAACAGGACGCGCATGAAACAATGATGTTGATTGGCGCGTTCCGATCAACTGCAACTTGCGATCAATTTCAACTTTTGAGCAACTCCCCCTTAATTTAGCACTCATGTTCAAAGCGCACAGAGGGGTTATTGAAAACTACATGTAGGTCTGGGCTAGAAAATTCTTTTCGGGATTAAAAGTATAAAAATCAGACCAACAGATAAAAAAAGATAGCAGCAAATCACACAAAACGTAGGAAACTTATGAGCATTTCAATGGATATTATATTTTTTTGGTCATGGTCTCTGGAATGTGTCATGCACCTTTCTTCAGTACAATGTACATGCAGTTTATTGTATTAAAGGGGAACCAACCCCTGGAGTTATCGTACTGTCATTGGACGACGAAAAATCAGATGAACAAACTGTGAAAAATTGAACAAAATCGGACAACCCGTTAAAAAGTTATGAATTTTCAAATTCACAGAGATTTAGCAATCACTGCTGCTCATGGGGATCCATGTGATCGGCAAATTCGACTGAATCTGTGACGTCATGTCGGACAACTCCTCATTCACTTTGTACATAGAATTTTTTCAAATGAATTATTATAAAAATTTAGAGTAAGGCTGCAACATCAATCTTCTCAAGATAGATGCAGAATCAATACAGATATACTATAACCCAACAAAAAATTGGCATTTTGTTGACTTTTCCATAAAAAGGCGAAAATGTGAAATTTTGTATACAGAGTGAATGAGGAGTTGTCCGACATGACGTCATAGATTCCGTCGAATTAGCCTATAGTACGGATCCCCATGAGCGGTAGGAATCGTCATATCTCTGTGATTTTGAAAATTCATAACTTTTGAACGGGTTGTCCGATTTTGCTCAAATTTTCAGAGTTTGTTCATTTGATTTTTCTTCATTCAAAGACAGCACTATAATTCCAGGGCTTGGTTTCCCTTTAAATTGTGATGCCCCACCCCCTTTTAACCCTTTAATGCAAAATAAACCATCTTTTGGTGATTTAAGTTTGTTTAGTCTTGTGGAGATGTGAGAGTGCTCCCAAGAAAAGAAAATCTTTTGGGAGAAATAAAAGTATAGAAATATTGACAAACCTGGGTTGGAACAAGGGTGAAATATTAATGATAATTGGGGTCGACTTTGGATATATAATGGGATAGATTCAATATTTCTCACCAGATGTAGGGCACCCTTTTCATAACCCCTAAATGTTATGTGTTTGTTTTGCTGATTTTGCTCCGTCTTCGCCCAAGTTCTTTACGGAATTATATCTTAGAAGTAAAAAAAAAATAACTTGCATTATTTTTAAACATGTATTGTCAACTATTAATCTTTCTGGTATCTCTTTTTAAACAAACATAATTTGGTTTTGTTGCTATCCAATGCAACAAATGTTGATGATAACATTATTTATTGCAAGTACAGGGTTATAAATATTACATTAATTGAATTTTATATTTATCTACCAGAATTCTGTTGGTATACATGTTTAGTCTGTTTTTCTCCTCTTAAATATGCCAAATTCAATCTTCTAACCTGAACTACAGTACTAGGTAGAAGTCTTTATTCCTGGTGTCCGCCCACGTTGCCAGAAATGCTTGTTTGCATTGCCTCAAATTCATGTTCACGTTCTACCAAGAATAACATTCCTGAGAGTCATATTTTGAGCGCCGACATGTTCTTTAATCCCTGAAGGCTTGCATGGCTGGGATATGGTGTCTAGAAGCCTACTCTCCACAAATATTTTCATCCATTGAAATCAAACAAACCATAGCAAATGCATGCCTAACATAGCAGTAAGAATAAATGCTCTGTAGTACTGATTCAATGTGGGCATTCATTTTGTTTTATGTACAAGCCTAACAGAACAGTTAGTCCGGTCCTAAGAGTAAATATATGAATTCTCAGCAAGATAGATACTCTGCAACACAAGGCAATCTTTTCAAGGAAAAACAATCTGCATTTATCCAGCATTTTTAAAGGAGTGGTATTTTGTAAACATGAGGAAAAAGATGCAGCCTGGTTGTACACAGAGAACATGAAATTGCAATGCAGGCTTCTTGCCAATTTAGAGTAGACCTAGATACTGATTGATTGATTGACCTAACGAAAACTTACTACTAATGAAATAATTAGGGAACACCTCATATTTGATGGTGCTGGAGAGAGAAAAAGATAATACAGGAGCTAAGAGAAAGACGCTAAGATATCCCTACTGTGAATTTGCGAAGGCCCAAAGCATTCATTGGAAGCCCTCAAGTGCCATTTGTGAAAAAAAAGCGTTTATGGGGGGGGGGGGAAGTTTCCAAGTTTTTATCATTAACCTCTTCTATTTTTGGAGCATAACTCATGAAGAAAATGAGACTTACAAGGGAATGAAAAACCTAAGAACATCTGAAAATGACTTTCAGGTTGTATATTATTGAATGATTTTAGAGTGATTTTTCAATTTTACTGAAATTTAGGTCAGGCCATCCATTGAGGACTATCAAACAATTTTTTTGCGGCCTAATGATTTAACGCCTTCTTGCTGCGAGTTGGTTATTGATGCAATCCTCCCTCCGTCAGCCCCTGTCGTAGAATACTTTGGATGTTTAGAAGGTCTGCTACCGAACCCCCATCTCATATATTACACTCGGTACCGACATACATCACCTGGCATTTCCAATCAGAGTTTGTGGTTAAAGGGTTATGTCATCACATGGTTTGGGGAAAGCCCCTGTATACCGACAATAATAATAATGATAATGATGTATAGCATTTAAACATGCCATCTCTCTAGTCACCTATTCAGAGTCGCGAGAGAAATTATCTAATATTATTACCCTACCATAGCATAGCTGCCAAGTAGGTGCTTTTGCATTTTGCAATTTTTTTGCAATAAATTTTTTGCAATAATCATAGTTATAATAATATTCTGCAAGGTATGTGTGTACATTTGAATTTAGTAGTAAATTGGCTTATTACCCCCACCCCTCCCCCTATGTAAACCAAAGAGTAACTGGTATCAGACAAATAATGGGATGCTTGCTGGTAAGGTAATTTATGATATAACTAGGAATTCATTTTTCATCAACAAAACTACCCTCTTCTATAGGTAGACACATAAATTTCCCTCTACCGAACAACATACTTTTTTGGGTAAACCCTTTCCTTAAAATCTTGATGATATTAAAAAACTTCAGATTGTACCTCCTCAGTCTTAAACCATCTAGCCATAATGGGTGATGACATTTCATAAAATATAAGCCATTTCAGCCCACTCAAATGTCTGGCATTCCGCACACAGCAAAGTCATCACACAACAGCTCGAGGAAAGTCAATTTCATGGATTGTTTGTTTCCTCAACCTACATGTACATTCATCTTTCCACAAAGCACTGTTCATAAAAAGATATTTAGGTATGCCTCTCGTATTCTGCATTGTAATGTCAGAAAAAGTTGTAAATGGGAAATGCTTTCCAAACCGTATCATTAGGTGATCTGTCATATCGACAGATCACCTATTATGTTTCTACGGATTTTCTTTTTTTTAATTATTTTTAATCCCAAAACTTTGGTCAACGATATCTCAAATATGACAAGGTCATAACTAATGTCATTCGAGTCATCGATCGGGTGTATCAAGGACACGTAAATGCATCCATTGTTTTTGCGAATGGTCAATGATGACGTCATCTAGACGCCATTTTGTAAATTTACAGTAACAACAATAACTTCATAAATAACAGTAAAAAAATAACACATAACTCTCTCCTAATAGCCATCGTCATAGCTCATATAACGCTCATTACGCGCGCGTTAAAATCCCAAAATGCTCTAAATCATCTACAATCAAGTCTCCATACGTTTCAGGTCATTTCTAGCATTTCAAAAAATTGCGCGCGCATAGGTACACGCGAATCATCGCGCGTTTTACCACAATGCATCTTCAAATAGCCGAATTTCTTGGTAAATTCTGATAGATCATAAAATTCTCATTAAGTTGATATGTTTTTCAACTTTCTACGACCATTATTAAGGAAATTACAGCCCGACAAAGTTTTCCGCGCGCGCGCGCGCATTCCTTCTTCATAGGCCAAATATGGGCAAAAACATGACTAAACTAAAATCATTGTAGCTCTTTAAACA
>BQKZ01000244.1:126693-158418 GCA_036244855.1 Temnopleurus reevesii
ATGGTGTTTTGATTCGCACGCATCTCACGAGGTGTGCGGAATCCTCATGTACCATGCATATTTGCAATTATTTGGAAGGCTTTTTCAATGGCCTGATGTATGACTGTTATTACACCAGAATATGTTCATAAAATTCCTATATACATGTATGTACATCGAGAGATGTAAATATTCATTAATGAATGATAAACACATTAAAATTTACTACTCACTACTTTTATATGAATTATTAGAATTACTGCATGTGATTTATTATTCCATTCACCTTTTGTCTTTCAGGAATATGTGCCCGTTGCGGCAACAAAGTTGTAGGCGAGAACAAGGGTTGTACTGCGATGGATCAAGTCTACCATGTTGATTGCTTTACATGTGAGAACAACTGTGGTATCAAGCTTCGTGGACAGCCGTTCTATGCGCTGGAGGGGAAAGCGTTCTGTGAACATTGCTATGTTAATTCGCTGGAGAAATGCTCCACTTGCTCTAAGCCCATTACAGACAGAGTAAGATCATTCTTGCATTTATTCATCACTTTGAGCTATTTTCTTCATTCCTGTGATTTAGATGATTTATATATGCCTTTGAAAACAAAGTAAGCAAAGAACAGCAAGGATAGGCGTTCTGTGAAAATTGTGTAATTTTTCTAAGGAATAAGGAAGAAATGTGATTTGTTATCATTATTTAAAATACTGTATTATGTAGAATTATGTAAAGATGAACTAGCCAATTTGTAACATTGAGAATAATCTACATTGTATTATTAGCTTTGGGCTAATGCCGATGTTATCAGATATGATACCTCACAGTTTGATGAAGTACCACATTGTAACATACTTGGATTAACAATTTTTTGTTTGTCCACAGAGTGCATTTATTGTTTAAACGTACTGAACTAGATTCAAATTATACCACCTCTGAATTATGTTGCACTAGTATGGATTTTTGATATATTCGTATTAAGCCTCTAATTTTTTAATCATTATTTTGATAGATCCTGCGAGCTACTGGCAAGCCATATCACCCTGAGTGCTTTACGTGTGTCGTCTGTGGAAAGAGCTTGGATGGTGTTCCTTTTACGGTGGACGCAACCAATCAGATACACTGCATTGAAGACTTCCACAGGTAAAGATTTGATACCAGTCTCATGATTTAGCATGTGCATATAAAATCAACAAATAAGGAACTCCCCTATTTAAAGAGTGGATGGTAATAGTTTGAATGGTGTTCCTTGCACGTTGGACGCTACCAATCAGATACACTGCATTGAGGACTTCCACAGGTAAAGATTTGATACCAGTCTTATAATTATACTCACACATATAAATCCAACAAATATGTAACTCCTCTTTTTAAAGAGTGTATGGTAAGAGTTTGGGTGGTGTTCCTATCTCGATAGATGCTACTTATCAGATACATTGCATTGAAATCTTCCAAAGGTAAAGATTTGATACCATTTTCATGTTAAGCTCACAGATATAAAAGAAGAGTTCCACAAGTAAAGATTAGATCCTTGTCTATTTTGGATTATGGATAGATGGTTCTTTCTGCAATACTCATCCCACGTTATTCTTCTTCTTGTTCTTCCTCTCCTCCCCCTTCCCGTCCTCTCCTCCCTCTTCCCTTTCTCCTCCTCCCACTTTTCCTCCCCCCTCCCCTTCTCCTCCCCCTCCGCATTTGCCCTTTGGGGAACTGATTTATTGCAGGGAATAGGACTTAGATTAGTGTACAAAGCCCTGAAACGTCTGAAAATGACGTTTGCGGTTTTGTTTCACAAGCTTATTTATGAATCTACTGATATTACATTTCATGTCTATTTTTCGCATGTTCCTATAATTTTACTTTCATTTTTTTAATGTAAGTGAAAAGCAAAGAAAAACAACCAGGTTAGGGCATTTTCAGACAGCCGATCGGTCTTTGGCACCCAAACAATTTTTTTTATTAGCCTACTGCACCTTGAACATCACATGATATAGTATCCACCATTTTCATTTTTGTTTTTCCTCCAAAAGGAAATTTGCTCCTCGTTGCTCTGTGTGCCTTCAGCCTATCATGCCAGACGACGGCCAGGAAGAGACGGTTCGCATCGTCGCTCTCGATCGCAGCTTCCATGTCCACTGTTACAAGTGCGAGGTTAGTCTTTTGAGTTTTTCTTTATAGAATGAGCACCTCTTTGGCGATTGCTGATAGGCTTACTTGTTTCCCTGCCTCGTCTACCAATGTTTGTAATTATGATTGTCTGACTTTTTTCATGTTTTTCTCCCTGAAGAAATTGTTTTTATATATCACACAAAAATTAGAAAATTTATACAAAAGTAAGTACATAATGATTTTTAAAATAAGATAATACGAGAAATTAATTTTGCTGCTTTTCATTCACATTCCAGAAAAGATAGAAAACTAGAAAGTGCAGCTTTGCAACGAAGAGTTGTTGCAATATTGTTTGAGAGGTATTCTTTTAGATATAGTATGGAATTTTAAAAAATAAGTGCTCGATACTGAAGAGGTTGATATTCATGAATGGAGGTAGTGCAATGTTCTTAATTAGCTTCAGAAGTGGTGACAGACTTGTTATAGATGCATTATTGCAAATGGTAACATTTTAGGATATATAAATTTTAGCAAATTCACCGAATTTGAGACATACAGTGTATGTACATATTCGCAGGTTGTTATTTTCACATTTTGAAAGATCATTGTTCACAAGTCTATGGGCATTATAAAGAAGGAAATTTTAGGAAATTTATGGCTGTCAAATTGGCGAAAATACATGTTAATATAATTTCAGCAAAAATATCAGCTTATGTGGTAAATGATCTTTATTTAGATATATCAATATTATTTATATGTTCATTCCTTTGATCCACTTTTCTTTGCCCGATAGGATTGTAACGTGTTGCTGTCGTCTGAGGCTGACGGACGAGGCTGCTACCCATTGGATGATCATATACTCTGTCGGGAATGCAACGGAAGACGCGTCCAATCACTGTCCGCGTAGTTACCAAGGGGGCGTGTCTTGTCACTCTGCATACAGTAGATACCATAGGGCGTGTCTAATAGGCGGTTTACTACTAGATGCAAATTTTATGTGTTTTGGGTACACAAAGGCTATTCTTGACAACCTGGAAGCTTGCCCAATGCTTACCCAACATAGCAATAAGTAACACATGCAAATTGGGCGGTGTTTCACCAATTCGTTCTTAAAATTACGCATGACTTTAAGAAAGACTGGAGTACGTTAACAAGTGTAACACGCGTAAGATTCTTTAACATTCAGCACAAGGACTGATACCAGTCTTGCGTAAAGCCCTTCTTAAAGTCTTCCGTGACTTGATGAAACACCACCCAGGATTCTGAGTATTGTAGATCATTTGCTACCAGCCAGTTTAAGAAATACCACATAACTATGTCTGTTGGCAAGAAGCATGCATACATTTGAATCTATTAGTAAACCGGCCTATTACTCTCTACATGCAGTCAAACCTCTATGTATCGACCATCAAAAGGAAACAGAAAAATATGGTCCCACATTTTGCAAATGACTGGAGAGAGGGGGTCATTTATAGTATAGTGGCCGCCAAGATAGGTTTTATTGTATTTGCACGAGGGTTTTACAAACCGCTCTCTTTCATAGTAGTTTCTGTGGATTTACCAACAGGCGAACAAATGCAAAATCTGCTGCATGAACACAACAAAACAAGCATTAACCACATTCTAAAAGTATATAAGGAAGACATTTCATGAAGCTTATCGCCAGCGACAGTAAGTCAGTGCTGACTAATCCAAAGAAATCATTGATTTTTATTGGATTATAAGCACTATTGTTGACTGTTTCCATGGTAACTGTTAGAAAATGATTGCTTGTCGCTCGCGACATATATCCCTAATATGGTCTGAGTAGATCTGTAATATGCCAACAAATACTCCATTCATAGTGGCACTTTATGCAGACATAATTCTCTTCACAATGAATATTTTTAAACAAGTAAACAATTTAAGTACAAGGTATCGTTATTGCTATAAGATGGGCTGCATTATATATATATATACTCAACTGCTTGGTTTATATTCATATTCATCAAAGTAATGAAAAAAAAAAGAAGCTATGCTTAACAATCCTTAGGGAAAAAATGGTATGAATTGGAACAAGTGAAATTTTGCACATTTGTCAATTAATTTGTAAATTCACAAAAGTGGTAATTAATGATTAAATATAGATTAAATACTGCCCCTAATATCTAGAAAGAAAAGAGCGATGAACATTATTGTGTAAGATTATTGATTGTGTCTATCGTTGTCACAAAACTATGTCTATCGTTGTCACAAAACTATTTATACAGCTATATATATCTCGTGACAAGACGAAGCCTTTGACTTGAGTACGTGGACTTAAATTATTTTATGATCGGTTAAACGGTACTAGATCACCAAAAGGGACGTTGGTTCAGTACTGTGTGTAGATATAGGACAATTAATCTTGTTAAAAGTCATGTTGGACGTCGACAAAAAATCTTATAACCTTTGCAAGATGTGAGTGAAAGAATCAATGGCAGATGGAGAAATATGAAAAGGAATGCATCTATGTGTTGATATATTCTTTACATCTTTTATTTTTTCGGAAGTGTATACGTTTATATGTTAAATGGAACTCTATTTTGTTTTAAAGCTTAAAGGCTTTCTTGGATGTGTCTTTGCATTATGTATGAAATCAACTCCAAAGTATTAAAATATGTACAGAAAAATAACAGGTAAAAACCTCAGTTGAAGAAGTACCTAAGTGTTATCGACTCATGAGTGTATTTCATGAATATGTCTTTAAGGATGATCATAACATTTTGAGTTTTGCTATCCACAGCTATTTATTCAGACTCTGAAAATGCCAGATACTGTACCTGAGCAGAAAAAAATGTACACAAATTATGACCATTGTCATTGTGGGAACATCTTTTGTGTGATGTAGGGAAAATGAGAAAATGATCACTAAAACTGTAAGATAAAAAGTCTGTTTTGGGGGCTGTAATTATAAACAAAAGAAATGAGTAAGTTGGCAACAAAAACCTTTCTGAATGGGTATTTTCTAAATCAATTAACTGTTTAAAATCTTTGAAAAGCTCTTGCAGCAAATGAGCATTAATGGAATACTGTACATATACATGTACATGTACATGCAACATTATATTCAATTAAGATTTTGCAGAAGAAAATACAAGTCACAAATTTTGCAAAATCAAGCAAAAGATAGAGAATTATAATTGTAAAGTAATTCTTGCCTTGATTTTATTAACAGGTATACTTGAGTACTTCTTCCCCTAAGGTCTCACAATTTATGAATGTATCATTTATTGACACCTGAAAACCTACCAAAAGTGAATAAACTGCGGTTTCTAGGTAATTGATTTTGCTGAAAGTACAGACTTCCCTGCTATATGTTCTGTGGTCTGTGACCTCTGGTAGATTTTCAGGGTTGTGTTTCATTAAGCTGTTCATGCACGATTGGTGAACCTTTCTCAGGTGCTAACAGAGCAACAAACGATTATCATTGAGTGCAGAAAAGGGTTACTGGTTGTTCATAAAGTCTTGTATAGATGTATGAACACCTTTATGAAGCACAAGCCAGGTCTGATGAATGATTTTCTTTCTTTTTTTCTTTTGTTTGAATTTATTGGATAAATTAGAAATAAGCATGACTTTTATTTTATTGATTGTTAAATTATTATTAATTTTACTGTATATTTTCTCTCTTCATTTTGTGTCCTTTCGAGTGCTTCCATTTGTCCTTTGAGATACATGTATAGGCTTGAATGATCATGATAAATGTATTTATTCTGTATAGGCGGTGAATCGAATTTGAAATCTAACACACATGTACCCATGTCAATTTTAGCAATATATATACCATTTGTGGTGCAGATGCATATGTGTGTAGAATCATACTTTAACTACCCAAACAATTATTACATTACTTTTCTTAAAGCCCAAGTATAGTTTTGGCAAAGATTAAGAAATGTTAATTTTTGGGATGTTTATAATGACATATAATTCTTATACACATTTTGAGACCATATAGTATTTTCTTTACGAACTGATTCTATTGAAAATTTGAATTTGAATGTTAACTCATATTTAGCGCCCTCTCTTGGTTATAACAATATTTTGCTTATTATTGGGCGTATACAAAGTCATTTTCGAGATTTGACAATAGGATGATAAAAAGGCATACACAACAATAAAATTTTGAAATTTCCATCCAATTCTGTACATGAGAAGTTGTCCTTTATCAAAAAAGAAAATATTGAATTAGTGTCGGGGGACACAACACTGAAATATTTTGCACATTTTAGGTTATAGCTTTTCCAAAGCTCGTTCATATTTCGCATAATCTTTAGTGCAACATGTTCATGATACTACATTTCATTTTATTTAGATCTTAAGACAAAATTTGGCGATAAAAATATTCGCTTTTACCAAAACTTTACTTGGGCATTAATAACGATGGGAGAGGATATTGTACAATTGTGGTGAAGTAACTGAGGTAATTCTAATATTTCCATCTGATATGTTTACATCATTCTAATGATATCGTACATTGAAGGTGTATGAATGAGCGAGACCCTGGACAACAGTCAGCATTTTGATGTTAATGATAATGGTAATAATGATAACAATAATAATTCAGGTCAAATAGTGTATAAGCTGAAATTTTTTTTGCAGTGGTTTTATTTTCACGAATTTTGCGGTCTGTACGATGCCCATAAAAACACAAAAATAACAATACGCCAAAATGTGAAATTGGTCCTAAAAAGTGAAAATATCTGCACAAAGAAATATTGGCTTATACATTAGTAGAGTCTAGCTTTGATTTTAAGAAGTTACTTGTACTTCCTTTATTGGATCTATTTTTGTGGAACTCCCTGATCGGATTCCAATTTCATGTTTCATAACGAAACAAAAGTCCAAAACATACAAATCACTTCTTCAATTTCTGTTGTAAAATGTAAACTCTACATGTACATGTAATATCATCGTATCGACCATTTGAATAATTATGTTATTTGACGGTTATGATTCTTGAAATAAAAAAATCAAATTTACTTCTAGCATAGAGATTGAGAGAGTAATTGTATAGATATTTAACTAATCGTTTTATTTTTATTTCTCTATCATTTCACATTTTGTATCATTCGGTTCATTTTGTGTTAACACATATGTCAGAGGTTAAAAACAAATTTGCTTATAACTTCTATTGCTCTTTGTTAATGTATGTCTTTTACTCACTTACACAATGATTTTATATTTAAGATCTTGCTTTGTCATTAAAAAGCATTTTTCAATTATTTGCAATTTGCTTTGTGTTATTTTGTCATTTTGTGGAATAACAGAGTTTTTATCATAGAAAATTTCCTATTTATATGCCGAATGTATCCATGATTTTTTTGTGATACAGTCCAACCTCGTTATAAAGAGCACTGATATAACAAGATCTCGTTATAACAAGATAGCTTTCCTGGTCACTTATCTTTGTATTTTTATTGTATTTTAGCCCTGATATAACAGGGTTTCGATATAAAGAGATAATTTCTCTGGTCCCAAGGACCTCGTTATAACAAGGTTTGACTGTATTTGTGTTCTACATGTACTCTATCTTTCCCTGAAATATAACTAGCAAACGTTGCTGGCCTAAGGATCTCGTTATAACAAGGTTCAACTGTATTTTCATCCTCCTTGATCGAGAGACTAAAATGATTACCAAATACACTGTATTGTATTAATCATTATCATCATCACTAACACCACTTACTACCACGATTGTATTTAGTGTGAGTACCATTATCTTTGCCATTTTTGCAATGATCATCACCACATAGTTTGCAGGCAGCGACCATTGGTTTTTGGGATTGTATTTTGTGAGGTGCTTGTATAGTGCTAGTCTGAAGTGTTAGGTGGCCATTTTTTACATTCGAACATTTGTCCTTGATTGCGTTTATCTGGTCAAGGACTAATGTCCAAATGTAAAAACACATGATTGCCTAAAGAGAGTCTGAAGCCTTCAGACCAGTGAAATGTGTGATATAGGGTGTGCTTCTTCCTTCATTCTTCCTCTAGGGGTCCAATAATGACTGGAAATATACGCAGTCTTTGACTGCAGACTTTGTACTAAGCCTTTTGCAAAATTGAATACCCAAAGCCACGAGTCTGTGACTGCAGACTAATCACTATCACACCACCCATCCCTGACATTCGTCGTGGTTTGTCGTCGTCGTCACCACCATCATCGTCATCATGACCACCACCACCACCACCACCACCACCACCACCACCATAATCATCGTCGTCATTATCATCACCCCTATCACTATTACAGATATCGTCACAAACGATATCTGGAATGTATTACAAGAGGTTATGCCTTTAAAAAAAAAGGTCAAACCATGATTTAACGTAAGATAAAACCACAACAACCTAATTCATAATGGATAATGTCCTCACCTTGAGGATTTAATATAGCATCAACATAATATAGTCTATTGCACATAGTTTATCTTCAATAAGTAGACATGCATTCTGACAACTACACATAACAACAATAATACGGAACATTACATATTAATCTTTGTGGACATGATTAAATCAGTAGAAAATTAAAGAGGACAATACAAGAAGAGGCTTATGAATTTAACCATAATACAACTGTGATTGATCAGAGGGGACAAAGGAATTGGACAAAGAAAAAAGACTTCTTTCAAGCCTTCACACTTCTCTGTTGGATTCGGTGAACATGTGCAACAAATGCATCTACATATAGCTATTGTCAATACTTCAGTTGAAGTTGTTTACTTTGTCCAATTTCTTTGCAATTCTCGTTCACAGTGATGAGCTCATTGGTTGTCTTTGAACAAGGCAGATAAATGCAGAGTTGCCAACTTCCTAGAATATTGATGAAATGTATTTTTATTTGAATTCATTGCTTCACTTTCAAAGGAATGCCCAAGTGTATGATAATTATTTTCTCTGACTAGCAGTGAATTTTATTCACCCGTTTTGGTCACATTGTAATTACGGTAAGACCCTTATGAATATTCCAGAACAGCTCGCATCTCTGTAAATGAGTATGGTCTACTGAAATTCATAATCATACATGCATTTAAATGTACATGTACCTCAAACTAGTAGTTCCATGTACATGTAACAGTAGTCCATTTGAGGACCCTTTGGTCTAACAGCAACTGCCTCTGCAAATATCCTTGACCCGAACACACAGGGACTACAGCACTCAACCAAATATTCTCACATACCCCTCTGATTGCGCCTCCGTTCAAGGCAAGAATGTAATGCAGAGGCAGGTGCTATTACACCACAGAGTCATCAACTGGACTGATAGAACAGGTACAGAGTAATACAAGTTACATACGCTACAGGTATATCATTGTACTTACAAAGGAATACACAACAAAAGTACAGGTATTTGTTACACAGAATTGACATAATTCTCTACTAAGCAATAATATCTCATGAAACAGACTTTTGAGATGTTGAAAATGTCACTAACAACTTTTCATGAGTTTAAGAGTTTGCTGTATTAAACGCAAATTAAACGCAAATTAAACGAAAGTCCTAAATACGCGCTCCTGATTGGTTGAAAAAGAAGTTGCGTTAAATTTTCTGACTTGCGTTCAAACGCAACTTTTTATGCAATTGGGCCCATCAGTATCATTATGTGTGGTTTGAAATTGTTGCACCATTCATTATCTTATTAACCCATTCAAGACAGGAATAATTTGAAACAAATTGACATTACGATTTGAGCAAATTGTCCTTTAGAACATGATTACTAGACAATTCTTTTGCCAGAAGACTGTGTGCATATCATCACGAACTGGGCAGTACACACTGACAACATGCTGCACCCATTTTGCACTCTCACCAATGCATTGCGCAAAAAAAAATGCAAACAAATGTGACTCATTTCCACACATCTTTTGAACTTGTGTTTATAAAATAATAAACTGGAGCACCTAAATGCAGTTTAAAAAGGATTATAACAAAAATATTTTCATTAGTAAGCCTTTACATGATCCAGTTCAATACTAATCAAGTGCAAATACATTCCCTTTCTCGATATTCAAACCGTTATATAGAGGCAATTCAGACAGGAAAAGTGGTCTTGCTATAAAGATGACTAATACAGACAGGCTCCAAAGCTTTAAATTTCATCTTGAGGGTAGCAATTGAGGTGGTCACCATAGACGTTAACCCCCAAAACAGTTTGACAAGTTGGATACGACTGGATTGTCCAAATCCTGAACCAAAAATGTCTCATAATACAATGCAAAGATATCCAGTTGCCATTGCTGAATTCTCGCCACCGACAATAAGCGATTTCACAAGATATCTCACGATAGGTTGGGAAGGTGACTTAGGAAAATCGCTGATTTTTCTTCCTTCAATACCATCAAAGGTACTTGGTGCTACATAAAAAGATGCACCAGGATGTCAAATAAAATCAAGGTAATATCCAAGATAAAGCGTATTACAAACATGATTTTTGGTTGAAAAGCTGGCTATAAAGTGGAATGTACATGCACAAATGCCCGTTACCGGAAGTATGTATCCAGACTCACATGACTTGTTTATGGTTGAAACTGCTTGCGCCATCTACAGATCTTAATTTTCTTTTATTGTCCACGGTGAGAATTAGATTAGGACTCCCAATGTTCTAACTCGTGATGATATCGCCTGGCTTCTCTTCTGGATTTCTTGAAGTTCTTTCACTTTCCTTCCTGCTACGTCCTAGAAACCAATGGAAAATGGAATATATGTAGCTAGGAGATTAATATAGAATTTTATTTCTATTTCCAATAGAAATACAATGAAATAATAGAGAAAAAATGCAATAACATGGTACAATGAAAGGAATAATAAATACAAAAACATGACTCACGAAAAAGAGCAAATTGAAGAAAAGTGCAGTCAAATCAAGATAAGACAAGACCAAGAATCCAAAGCTTTTCACTAGTATTACAGGGTAGGCACTTAAGTATACCTTAGGAAGAGGCACACACACGCAGATGTGAGGCTACTTTCATAGGCAGCGCGCGCTGATGTGATTCTTTGATCGCCTCCTTTCATCAAAATGCCCTGTTAATGTCTTAAACCTCCCTCTACATTCGCCTCCTTTCATATCAAATTAGTAGATTATTATTATTATTGAATCTCTAAAACCTCCCTCCATATTCGCCTCGCCTCCTTCTACATTCGCCTCACTCTGTCCTATGGTGCAGACCTCAATTGAAGAATCATGTCCGCGCGTGCACCGCCTCCTGAGGTAGACGACTTATCTTTCTTGGAAATGTGAGTGGTCCTTGAAGGACCTACCCCACTCTCCACGTTTCGATGAGCATGTTCCCATTCTCTTCAAAACGATGAGAACATGTTCATCGAAACGTTGATAGTGTTCATCCATGTTGGGGTAAGGCAAGAATTATTTCAATCAATCAGACTGGTACATGTATCTCTGAATAGACTTACCGCAAGTTTCTTTTCAATAAGAGGTAACAGTGTCTTGAACAAGTAATCTACATTCTTCAAGATAAACTGCCTCTCCTCCTCGAATCGATCTGCGGTGACAGCGCCCTCTACCAGCTGGATGTGGTTATCGCAGACGTCACATAGCACCTCAACAATGTTTGGATACAGCTAAATTGAACAGGAATGAAAAATCAATGCTTTAATAATAAATTGAATTACTTAGAGGTAGAAAGTTTAGCAATAAGCAAGGATGAGCATGTAGAACTGTAAAAAAAAAGCAAACTAAACAATTTTCGTATACCGGTAGGTTATTACAGGGATACATTGTACCAGTAATTTTAGAAAAGGTACTGCTTTTTCTTTGTTTATTCTGTAATGGAGCCTCAATTCTGCATGATAATGCTTTCCATTGTAAATTGCCTACCCAAAATACATGTATGTCACAGTAATCTCTTTTTAAAAATCAAATCTTCACAGTTCCCCTGCATATTTTAATATTGACATTCCCACATATTTTGTAAATTTTCCCGGACTTCTTCTTGAATGGGAAAAATAAAAACCCGGTATGAAAATATCTGTAGTATATAGAGGTTCGGGGCATTTTTCAGGAATACCAGGATGGCAAAGAGGAAAATGAGAGCCAGAATTTAAAAAAAAGAAAGACTTCAGAAAACTGGTCAAATATGAAAAAGTATGGATGAACAAAAACACATCAAATGATTAATCGGAAGCATAGCGTTTAGTAACCTACCTCTGGAACATAGAGCTTCAGCGCGTCTTTCAGGAATGACAGGACAACCTTGGTGAAAGCTACCGTACTGTTGGCTAAGCTCACAAAACAGCTATCTGTATTCATAAGACATAAAAAAGAGCATTTATCAATATACAGATATTATACAGCAAATCTTTTCCTTTTGAGTGATGCTGTTTTACGAATCTTTGTACCTTGGACTATGGACCAAATTCGCACAGGTGGTTTATTATGTTACCGGATTTAAACCAGATGTTGGATTAAATATCAGTGTGAATAAGCTTGATCAATTGCCACATACATGTACCTGTAGGCACGTTAATTGGACGTCTTTCATGGCTATGCACTACATCAAGCGCATGTTAATTTTCCCAAGCCAGGGTTCAACAACGTTTACACTATGGACTAAAAATAAACTACCTTTGTAAATTCTGTACTTATGTATGTATTCTATATTTATACTTTTCATTATTTAGCTAGTTTTGTGTCACCTATCCTCATGGCAAATTGGGCCGCATAGAACTATATGTACAGAGTGTATACGCAAAAGAATTAAAACATTGCCAAGATGAATGGTAACCAAGTAGGAATTTTGTCATGCATAAAGACTTCTCTACAATTTTAGCTGTATTACAGTTCCTGACATTTAATGGATACCTGAATGCGTTTCCGGACAGACAAATCAATTTTGTACTACACACAGAAAGATATAACTGTGATAATTCAGAATGCAATCACTTACCATAGACTAATTGGTTGAACTTTTCAAAGCCCAGTTGCTGCATGTCCCTGACTAGATTGTTGGCTGCATTTGGGTTCTTGAGATTCAACGGATACCATCGCTCTTCCTGTATTAGATGAAACCGATTACACTAATCAAAATTTGTGCTTTAACAACAGATGTTTTAAATGTGGCTACCAAGGAGCTTGACTTGAAGGCCTATGTCTTGGGATTACAAATAGACATTTAATTAATAATAATCATGCTATTTATATAGTGCCAAATCATCCCTGTGGAGAGCTCAAGGCGCATTAAGAGAAGAGTAAGATTAAGAGCTGCGTCCAGCAACATCGGACTATGGCGGAAGCACAGATATTTATCATTGGAAATAGCAAAATCAAGAATCTCACAAATGTTTTTGAATCACACACTAAAAAAAAACATAAGTAAAGAGCATGTTTGAACGAGTAGAATTTCAGAGAAGCGATTTTTCTTTCTTCATGATATTTTAACATTCTGATAGCCATTTGGTTGCCAATTCAATGGAAATTTGTTGCATATCTTCTACAGTGTATAACTAACAATCGAGTGCACATACCACATTGCGATGTCTTGAAGCCTCAATGAATTGTTCCTTGTTGTAAATCAACACCTCCCGGATGCCTTTCAGCGTTAAACCATTCAGCGCAAAAAGGAGGTCCAGTCCGATGGTTGAGAGAAGCGAGCAAGATGTCCTGGCAATGCAGACGCACTCAGCTACCGTGACTAGGGCCGTTTGCTTGGCTAGGGCTTGTCGGGAAAACAGATTCACAAATGTGCGCAGCTCTGCTTTGGCCCATACCACAAAAGCTGTAAGATAATGGAAAATGAAATGGTTACGAGAAGTGATCAAGATTTTCTGACAATGCAGACGCATTCAGCTACCTTGACTAAGGCTGTTCTTGCTTTTTCTGCTACTGTACATGTATATATAAAATGGATTGGGACATGCCATGACAATGTGCTATGTGCTGAAATGAATATACAAGAACTAAATATTACAGTGTATCATTATCATTATCTTTATTGCTAGAGGGGTTCATATCTTATTTACATAAAATGTGTGTTGTTTTACCTGAATAACAGCCCTGATTCTGTGAGAATGTGAATCTGAACTCTTTTCCCGTCTCGATGATGTGATTGAAGAACACATGGCAGAGCTTTGTGACGTAAAGACTAGTAGCACCCTCGATTCTGAGTTGTCTCAGCGACTGTTTGATTGCTGCACTACGATTCTTGAGGAACAGATCACAAGCCTATAAAAAGAGACGAGAAAGAAGTGTGAATGGAGAAAATATGACAGAGCTTTGTAAGACTTGTAGCTGGGTTCTAAGCAAGTACATGTACATTGTATAATTATTTGATTGTGACACTCCAATTCTTCAAGACTAGATCACATGCCTATACAAAGAGACAACAAAAAAGTTTGATTGAAGAACAAAGTTGATATAAATCTATTCTTGTCACTTACAAATGAATCCTTTAGGAGTTACTGAATGGAATCACAGCTGTCCTGGGCAGTGTTTCACCGAATGGGTTCACACTATTACGCGCATTCAGTGCAAGAACTGATAGAAGTTGAACTTAAAGCAGAGATGCCAAGTTTTTAAAAAAGGAATTAGGGAGAATTTAGTAGAGACATAGAATTATGTGCGCAGAGCGCACATCTCGAGCATGGAGCGCTTGACCCTTGCAGCCGGGGTCCAAGGCCCGCTTAAGGGCCCTGAAAGCTCTGGGGTTCTAGAAGCTCTCTGGTGAAATCTAAGCCTTATTTTGGCCCATTTTACCTGTGAAAATAATAACCACTTTTAGGAAAAACATACATAAATAATAGAAAATTTCAGAATTGCAAGATGGTCCAAATGGATTACATTTTAATAATCTCAATTCTGAAATTTGTCTATTTATGTATGTTTTCCTAAAAGTAGTTATTATTTTCATAGGTAAAATGGGCCAAAATAAGGCTTAGATTGCACCAGAGAGCTTCTAGAACCCCAGGACACTATATTCCTCTTTAAAATTCTGAGACCATTTTTTGTCTTTTTTGCTCTGTTTTCTGCCATTTTACATCCCCATTAGGACAAAGTTACAGTGAAAATAAAAAAAAAAATAACTCATACAAAATTACAATGTCTCACGGTCTCACCAAGACAAAATGAGAAAAAAATTCTACAAAGGAAGTCGGGTAGCTCATGCAGGACGCTCGCTGGCGTGGTCCGCGGGTCTAGAAGTGGTTGAAGACTGCAAATCAAAATTATCACAACAACGTTCAACTTCAACACAATTCCTGTTTATGATGTTAATGAAAAAAAAAATAACGTACCAGGTCGCATCGCTTAAAAGTCCACCGCAATAATCTCTCTCTCTCTTGTTTCCAATATCCACTGAGTTTGGAAATCGTCCGCATGTGTTGCCGCTTCCGATTGTCATGTTCAAGTTTTTCATCACTGATCAATGTTTCACAAAATGAGTGATAAATTCCTCATAAATCCTGCGTTTGACTTCTGAGATAATTGCTTTCCCGGGATCGCTTTAATTTCCGCCATCCTTCAATGGCATTATGATGATGATCAATTAACAAAAAAAGTTACTTTGGGAGACAACATTCCACTCGGTGTGAAATCCGAGTCAGCTTGATACGTGTGCAAGCGCTGATAGCGATATCACAAGGTTCATCTAGCCCGAAGCTCTGGGCTGGTTCGCTACGAAATTCCGCTTCGTCTAGCAAGATGCTAGTGCGCCAAATTGCATCACACGCACGCTGTACTATTTCACTGCTCCTGCGACACATTTTCAAGTTGCGCTCATACATGCATGATCACACACGCATATCCGCCTTCTACACCGATTTTGGGTAGCAGCGAACGCTATGTATTAATTTCATGCTTTGCGCTAGCAGACGACATTTTTCACATAATAGGTTTAATAAAATGGTAATTTCGGGAGGTTAAGGATACTGATCATAAGGGCGGGAGTAGGGGTTAATTTTCGGGAGCCTCCCGATGAAATCGGGAGGGTTGGCATCTCTGTTAAAGTCGTTCTTAGTCTTTCTTATCTTGGTGAAACACTGCCCTGGTCATTTCTGGACCATCATAGCCACCAATTAGGTGATATCTGTAGTTCTCCTGTCAGTCTATCGGTCAATTAGAAAGGTAAAGGACAAGGGTCAGAACTCACCTGCGTAGACTTGCCCAGTCTGATCAATTGTACAACAGCTCTCCTAGTCACCTGGGGACCTCCACGAAGTGATCGATCAGGTGATACCTGTAGCTCTCTTGTCAATGTATCGGTCAGCTGCTTCACCCGATGGTCAACTCTGGCCCTGAAGAACAAATGTACAAATGGTGAGATCGATTTGTAATGATCACTCATAGTACTTTTACTTTCCTCGACCTGATTAAATTGTTTAGAAATAGTCATACATTCAATCTGATTTGTGAAATCACACGTACACATGTACAAATGGTGAGATAAATTTGTAATGATTGCTCACAGCAATGTTACTTTCCTCTACCCGATTAAATTGTTTAGAAATGGTCAAACGTTCAATCTGATTTGTGAAACTATAAGGGGCCCCAGCATACTGAACACGGCACGGCATAATGGAACAGTATTTATGCAGTATCTTGGTTGTTATTGGCCAATGCCCTCCTCCGCCCAGAGGATGTTTAACAATTGGCCAATCACTCGGGAGATATCGCATAAAAAACGTTTCGTGTGCCCGGGCCTTAAATCGCACACTCTGTGAGTTGCACAGCCCAGCAAATGTATCCCCAAATTCCATCGTTTACAAAATTGATAGTGTATGTATAAAATCTATCCCATGAGCTATCGATATTTGACCTTAAAGTGGAATGAAACCCTGGAATTAATTTGCTATCAGTCGATGAAGAAAAATATGATGATCAAACTGTGAAAATTTGAGCTTAATTGGACAGTCCGTTCAAAAGTTACGAATTTTCAAAGTTTCAATTATCCCATGTCATGGGGATCCTTGAATTGGCAACGCTTAACAAATCTATGACGATATGCGGACAACTCTCCATTTATTTTGTACATGATTTTTTATAATTATGGAATTTGATTGAATATACCATAACTATTCAACATTATTCTTCCAACAATACTTGAAGAATTATCCAACACCTATAATACTGACGAGAAAAGGGAAAATTTTGTCCACTTTTCTGAAAAAAGAAGAAATTGTTAAATTTTGTGTACAGAATGAATGGAGAGCTGTCCACAAATACGTCACAGATTTGAACGTAGACGACTAATAATTGGTCGGCGTTGCCGACTCGAGGATTCCCATGACGGGACATTCACTATAACTTTGTAAATTCATAACTTTTGAATGGATCGTCGGATTATGCTCAAATTTTCACAGTTGGTTCATTTTATTTTTCTCCATCTACTGAGAGAATATAAAATGCAGGGTTTCGTTCTTCTTTAAGCAACTAATGTAAAAGAAAGATATGTTATACATAATAATAATAGTGTTACACAACATCTATATAGTGCTTAATACAAAGTGTTTCTAAGCGCTCTGTGCATTATTACCCGGCAATAGCATGGCTACCATTTGCTACCCACTGCATTAAAGGAATTTCTTCCTACCCGTACCCGTTCACCTCACCTGGGTTGAGTGCAGCAACACATAAATTATGTCATGGCTCCCATATTATTTTCGGAAATTGGATAAATACTCACCTCATCTCCTTCAGAGAAGGTCCAACTGGTACTTGTTCCAAATATTCATTGGCTGAACAGGAAAGCATTGAAAAATAAAAGAATATATGTTATGATATACAGTATGCAAAAATGTCAGGGATCACTGTTAGACATTGATAGAAATTTATACTGTGTAAATTGAATTTAAACAGCACAAGAAATCTAAAAAATAGTCATAAAATATAATGTAATCCAAATACATCAATAACAGGGAAAAAAGATCTCTGGATATATTACTTTTAAAAAGTTTTACATGTAGAGCTTTGCATTTGTCTAAAAATCCATGAGCCTTGTAAAGAAAATTAAATTTTATTTTCCATACAAATTACATTTTTTTCCCTCTACTTCTGAACAAATGGAAGCGATTCAATCAAGATTTTTGATCATTAACATTAGCACAATAATAATATACAGTTCTTATACAGCTCTAATTACCTCTTAGCGATCTACAATAAAATGCAGCATTACTACCCTGGCTTTAGCAATAGCAGCTTGTGAGGCCCTTCTGCATTTCAAGGAATATATTCATACCAGGTACCCATTCACCTCACCTGGGTTGAGTGCAGCACATTGTGGGTAAATTTCTTGCTGAAGGAAATTAACACCATGGGTGGGACTCAAACCGCGGACCGCAGACACGAAACCCTTACTAATTCCTGTCCCGAACGTGTATCATGGTGAATGGTGAAATAAAGAAAAAAATTGAAAAATTTACCTCTGAGAATAAGATCGACCGACTCTTCAAAGTTCCTCTGTGCAATACTCATATCAAGATCCTCTGGCAGCTCAAGCAGCCAATCAACTTGCAGCATACTTGTTTCCATGGAAACAGATTGGAGAAACAAGGTGTCATCCTCAAATGCTGTTTTCGTTTGAATAGTAGAGAGGAAGAAACATAAATGTTGTGATTAAAGACTTTGCTCATTTAGTCATTGGCGATAATAAATCTCACACACATGAATTTTTAGTCTTTTTATTCTAACAAATATTCGGAATGTATTTTAATAGAATGATAGACAACTATCTGCTAATTGATTTCAATTTACAAATAATTCTATACCCATTTGATATTCTCTTCTGAATACAAATGATACTATTGCTATTTGGTTGTTGACAACAGTTTACATGTAATTGAACAGTTCTCATTCCACTGTAAGGCAATTATTTTATCTGCATGTAAATGTGGCTGTGAGTTGATGGGCCTCAATGTTATGTATCGTCAGTGGGCTAAAACCTTGTATCTCACTTTTTTGTGAAAATTGTTTAATTTAATAACCTTGTACCATGGGTGATGCACTTTGTCCTGTGTAATTTCAGGTTTTAATTTGAAAAGACTGAGTGTCTGCGGCACAGTACATACTGAAGTCATTTGTCCCATTCACTAATAGTGTTAAGGTAGCCATGTTTTCGTGCTTTCCTGAAAGTTCATCATTTTTCAGATACAAGGTTTTATCAGCCCATCGACGATACACGTTTTATGGCTATTTTGTAAATACTGTTTGCAAAACACGTTTTGAACTATTTCATAATGTAAATAAATTTGAGTTTGAAAAGTGACAAATGACTGATAATTATAATGCATGGTTCCAAATGATTAACAATGATCCCAAATAGACTGCATTTTGTGATTTGCTCACTCAGTCAATTATTTGTATTTATTTTCACTCTACAGATAAAAAGAATTGAATGAAAAAAAATTTGGGCACTAAAGAATATTTGAATGGTAAAAAAATTTTATGTAGATTAGAATGAATGAATTGATATTAGATTCACATGAATAATATCAATACTTATGAAAAAGTAATGACACTAAATATTGTAATCCATCACTGGATAATGTTTATTTCTACATGTGGAAATTTTCAAATATGTAGATATACTTTGTAAATGAAGCACAAAATCTTACAAAAATTAAGATATGCAAGACAAAACGATAAACAAAATCTATTGAAATCTGTGTTTGCCATCTGTATGAGAAAGATCAATCATAAATTTGATAAATCTTATATTAATTATTATTACTTATTCAGTAAATAATGCAAAGTATAAATAAACACAAAGGGGAAAAATACCCCATTAAACAAACTAAAAGACGCATAGTGTATTCAGACCATGTACATATCACACACTCAGCAAACTCTTTATCATGAAACAACCATGCCAAACTAAGGATATGTTTCCAAATAAAGCTGGTTGGATAAAATCATGCCTATTCATAACAAGATCAAAAGTTTATAAAAAAAAAAAAGACATAAATATCCATAAATGTACATAAATGTATTGTTCTCATTCAGTATTCATTCCAAACATTTATGAATAAAACATTTCAGAAATAAATAGATATTTAAGGGAAACTTTACATTAAATTATTCCCATGCAGTCATATCAAGGCCATCAATGAGAAGTCAAAATTTCAATAAAAATGCATAGGCCCAGGGGTACGAATTACAGGTTGAAAGTTATACATGTAGCACTTGCAACTCAAGATGCATTATACACATGGGAATCAAACAAACAATAATGGTCCTCATGAATAAACAAACATACAAAAAAAATCTGTCCATCCATCTGTCCGTGCCAAAGCATGAAAATGAAAGTAACATAATGCAAATGTCTATCTGATAATCTCTGAAGCTATATCAGGGAAACAAAAACTTCAGTAGTGCTTACTGTGTCATACAGTGTACATTGTAGTACTTCTGTCCTTCCACGTGGTATGGTATCCATGTGAATAATTTAAAATCTACTTTTATTGAATAAAAAATTACCAAACCCATTAGTATACAGTATGTTTTTACATTTGTATATTTGTAAATATTGTTTTCTTATTGAAGTTATTTATGTAATCATTTTCAAACTTTGCCTCATGGAATACCACAAATTGGTGAAATGAGCCAACCTGTATAAATATCTGAAATAAATAAATGAATAAATAAATACAAAAGAAATCTGGTGATATGACTTACAAAAAGTGTATATGATACGAGAACAAAAGAGAAAACATGGTATGATGCCACATGCCGTGCGACGTGAAAAAACATGCAATATTTTACCCTCTTCTTCTGTTGGAGAAAACGTTGGAGGAAAAAGTGCACACGAACATGTAGAGAAGAGAAAAAGGCAAGCACAGGTGATATTTTTACAAGGAAAAACCCCCACAATGTACAACTGTACATCCTGGTATAGTCATGTGAACTCACTTTTTTAGGACAAATTTCCATGATTATTTCCTGATGAATTTCTAAGATTATATGACAACTTTGTCAATGCATTTCACTAATTTCAACAAATGTTGATGTATCTATTATTACCAAGAGATTTTGGTTGAATTTCCTGATTTTCCCTGATTTTAGTGATTTAAAAAAAAATTCTCTGATTGTTCGCTGACTGGAAACTATGGATTTCATTTTCCAGGTTTTCAAGAATCAGTGGGACCCTGCTCGCTGTTGGAAATTTCTGTCTGAAAGAAAATGTACCAATATTGGGCATACTTACATGTAATAACAAATGATTTATTTTGATATCAGCATCTCACTTTGTTTAAATGGAGCAAATGGAACCTTGTTATAATTCAGAAATTCAAAATTCAGAGACATGGGACAGGGAAAATCCACCTTGTTATTACAATAGCGGAATCTATCAGTACTCTTTATCAAGTATCTTGGGATGTAGTGCAATGCTCAATAGGCGGGTTTACTAATTCATCCAAATTCATATGCCTTTCCTGCTTACCAACGTAGTTACGTGGTATTCCATAGACTGGTTGATAACAATAAGACTACAATACCGTACTTGGAATCAAGTTTGCATACATTACTTGTTACTATGTCGGGCAAGCCTTGGGCAAGTTTTAGGGTTGTCAAGAACTGTAATCATGAGAGCAATATTTTTTTTCTTTTTTTTTTCAAACACGTTGGCAGAGTTGAAAAAAAGATGGTCATTAATGTCACTAGATGAAGTAAGCACATTTTTGCTTTGATAATGGGGAGAAATTTAGATAACAAATTGATAATAATAATGAAACATTTTTATAGCACATAAACACGATCATGAAAAATTCCAATAATGGAAATAGAAATGTGAAAGAAATCAGAGGATATTTTGGGAGGAAAATCACAACTGTCAGAAGAAAAGGGAAAAATTTAGAAGACAACTGATGCATGCATGAACAAAGTGGAAAAGAAGAGTGCTGATCATCATTTATATTTCGATTCTGTTCTTATCGGCTATCTGCTCACACATTATTTGTGAATGATGTGAATTGCAATTATCAACCAGTAGATGCATTTGAACGATCCATTATTAGAGACACAACCTAAAGAACCAAAATGAGAAAGCAAATTGCCAAATTGAAATCACTGTTTCTCATGGTGCAGAATATTACATGAAAAGTTGCAATGTGATAACATTTAATGGGAATCAAGAAATTATTTTGAATCAAATTGAATTGAACATTTATTTCCTTCTTCACAAACATAATCAATATAAAATAACATGACAAAGCAGTACAATTAAAAAAGGCGTGTATCCTGAAAGCATAGCTTGAGTTGGGTTCACCCCTCCCACATATATACAGTGGAAACTAATTGTAAAGAGATCTAATATAACAAAATATCTGATATAAAGAGGTAACAAATCTGGTCCCAGCTCTTAATAACTTATTGTTTTTTAACTCTGCTATAAAGAGATTACTGCTATAACAAGGTAATTTTTCTAATCCCAAGCACCTCAGTATACCGAGTTTCCACTACACATCAAAATTCTAAAATGGTTAATAATCTTGTATTTCTTCAATCTCTAGGCAATTTCTGTCACACTGGTTCCTGCCATAAGCATAATATACTTACGATTCTTTCCCTCTGGATAATCAATACTGATCTGTTCTGCAAGCTCCCTTCTCTGACTGTTTGCTGCCACCTGGATCTTCTTAGCTTCCTCAAGCTTATCTAGCCATGTGCGCTGTTTTATATATAAAAAAAAAAAACACAGCTCAATCAAAACTATGTAATTCCAGTTGTTAAATCATGGGCCTGTAATATAAAAGATGCAATCAAACTTACGACAGATATTAAGTGCAAGTTTATGGCAAAATGTGTATCAAAGAGATAAAATGAATTGCAAAATTAATTGCATTTCTTTTATGTTACAAGCCCAATATTCATGCACAAAATCTCATTTTTTTTCATCTTAATCCTCATCATTTCAGGGGGGGGGGGGTCCATCCTCCCCTCAACATCTTGCAGCAAATCCCTTTAGCGTAAAAAATTATGGTCTCAACGTTTCATGACTTTCTACTTTCAAGTATTGACCCATCCTCCCCCCCCCTAAAAAAAAAACAGGCTTATTATGGCTAAAAGGAACTACCGGTACATAGATTTTGTAATGGCATTCAAAGTCATTATCTCTCTAATTTGTTGTAACATTCACTTCTACAGTGGATTTTTTTCTGATCTATTCATCACATTTCTCAGCTTTCAATAAAAGCAAGGCTTTTTTTGCAGGACCCATTTTTTTAATGTGAATATTTTCAAATCACTATTTACTGTATATGTGATTAACAAAAATTATAACACTTGCAAACAATTGTTTTGAAAATTGTTCAATGTGTTTATCTTACCTTTGACTTGGCAACTTCAGTGCTATACATGTGCTGGTCTGGAAATCTCAAAACTTTGAAAGCATTCTTGACAGCTATAGGGAAAAATATAAAGAAATATTTAGGGTCATTTCACAATCTCGTATCCCATCATCCCTATATAAATTCATGACTGATCAAATGATATCATTTCCATGGGCTATTCATCCTTTTCAATTCAATTCAATTCAAAATAACATTTATTTTTTCCTTCAACAAACACATTTCTGTATACATCAATACAATATTCAGAATAGAAAATCAAATGTCAATAATATACAGAAATAGCATAAACAAAATACATACAAATTAAAGGAAAGGGCGCAGATCCAGAAGGCGAAGCCTGTGTTGGGAGCGCCAATACATATAAATACAAATACATAAAACAATACATTAAACAATTATGTACAAAAGTTAGAAAGGGATAGGTGGAAAAGGAGGAAGGAAATAGAAGAGAGAATAGAGATAGGCTGCAACATTACAATGATACAAAGTGTGGGACATTTGTAAACAATAAAAAATAAATAGGTATGATATTGTACAGGGCACAAACGTGTTAACATGCTTGAGAGTGCGAGACAGAGGCCGGGTATTTCACATTTCACCAAATAAACAAGATTAAAGTTAAACTGCAGAAGAGATAGTGAAATACACTGCGAATCGTACCGCATTTAAGATTTGTAATTAGAGATTAGTAGTTTTTTATATCTATAGGTAAAGCTAGATAGTGATATTGATGTTTTCAAGGACTCGGGTAGTTCATTTCAAAGTTTTGGACCAGTAAAACAGATACTATTTTGGAAAATACGTTTACGGTGTTTGGGAATAAATATATCGTCGCCTGATCTTGTATCATATTCATGAACGTCAGAAACACGATGAAATTTATTACAGAAATGGGATGGCAGTAGAGAATTTACACATTTATATAATAGAGAGCACTTTTCAAGTTTATTTATATCGTAAATACGGAGAAGCTTAAGAGATTTATATAGTGGATCACTACTGGCAAATCTCCGAGAGCCTGAAATAATTAGTACAACTTTATTTTGAAGTGCGTTAAGCTTATTAGGTTACTTCTATACGTGTTTGCCCAAATTATATTACAGTACATCCATGTATTTGTGTATTGACGAGTTTTCACAGAACTATGTCTTTATTTTTTAAAATTAAATAAAGAGGTGTACAATCATAAGAGGCAGGTTTTCACTAGGAGATATTTCATTCTGTTTAAGAGTTCAAATTTGTTCACCAATTCTGTCTCAAGAGTAAAATCAACATACTCTTTGTCTATCAAACCCCAACTTTGCATAGCCTAAATCCTGGGCGGTGTTTCACAAAGTTACAAAAGATTTTATGGACGACTTTACACACGAATGGTATCATTTCTTCTGCTGAATGATCGAGAATCTGACGCATACACAAAATAACGTACTCCAGTCTTTCTTAGAGTCGTGTGTAACTTAAAGAATGACTTGGTGAAACACTGCCCAGGTTGGCAACAGTATTCCTAGAAATAGAATGATCAACCATATTTCTATAGTATGTAAAACTAGAAATTTTCAAATGGTTGCAGAGTCCCCTCCTGTTTCAAGCAATATGTTTATAAAGCAGGAAAATCTTAACAACCCTTACTTTTAGGAAAAACTTTAGAAATAGTGCAGCATCATTTGAGGTACTGATCAATAGGGCGCTTCAACTGAAATTGTCCAGAAGCTAAATCCGTCCTGCTAATAACAGGCTTTACAACATATATTTTTGAGGACTACTGTGATGTTTTGATTCATACAAACTCTGATAATACATGCCTTTACCCTTGTTCATATCAGAGAGCATGATAGGATATCTTTCTAGTACACAAAAGTGTGAGTTTGCTTTGTTTGCACTTCTCAAAATCACATCCATACTAGAAAGATATCCCATCACCTCTCTGATATGAAGAACCATAAAGGCAAGCATTGTTTCAACATTTTCAATCCATGGAAAAAAATTGACCTCAACTTCCTTTAATAATGCCCAAAAAGCGATATATTTACATACATGTACCTGCAAACACGAGTCATTAGAAATTAGTAATAATCCGGTTCCAAAGGAGCAATCTTCACATATTTTACATTGAAACGCATGGGCTAAAATTAGTCATCTTTACTTGGGATGACGCAAATCTTGACAAATAATAGATGTATTTAGGTAATTTTACTTACGGCCTACGTCTCTGACGTTCACCACAGCAAGACTGTCAAGTTCAAACAAGGCTTGGTATTTGTATCTCACTGGACCTCTCCTGTCAATAAAACACAGAATGCAAGTTTCAGGAAAACATGTTAAGCTACTTTGATGCAAAATTCTGCATGAAAGGTTGCAATGGGAAAACATTTAATGGATTAATAATAATAATAATATTACCCAGGGTAGCCACATTCAGGTGTAAACTAGCTGCTCTTCCAGCGGGCCCTGCATAACATAAAGTTATTACCCTTCTCCTTTCATAAATGCCGAGTGCCTGGCAAGAAGGCAGATGGTCCCATTTTTATACGATATGTCTTTGGTACGGTATGACTCGGTCAGGGATCGAACCCACGACCTTCCGTTCATGGGGCAGATGCTCTACCACTGAGCCACACATGAATTCAGATTCATTATGATTAAATTATTTGCACAGTCAAAGAGAGAAGAACTCTGAATTTCCTACTATTTGAGTGAAAAAAATACAAATTCTAGAGGTACTGTGTACATTGCGATCTTCATGATGTATTGCAAACTAAACCCATTTGGGTGTATAATGCTGGAGTGCTTATCTGCCCTGATATTTCTTGAACATATATATATTGAGACTCGGGTAGACGTATATGAGAAAAGAAGCGTGATCATGTGTATCATAATGAAAAAAAAAATAAAACATAGCATTCAAAATAAAATGAATAATGGTAGGCATTACTAAAATCATAAACTCAAAGAGCTAATCATTGAAACAATAAATAACTAAGTTATTCATTATTTTTTCCCTCTGACCTACAGCGTAGGGTAATTATTTCAAAAGCAAATGTTCTGTGAAAACTTGCAATGGTTATATTTGACAACAGCTTTTTTTAAATGAAGCATGTGATTATCATCAATTGTAAAAATGTGATGAATGTATTAAATTTTTTCTGCAAATTAAATTGCCTTTATTCAAACGTTTTCCCCTTTATACATAATATTTGAGTAGCTTCAAAAATATTTTGGCTACATGAGTTTAGAGACGTTTGAAACAAGCATCCATGGGATTTATATATATCTAGCGTCCAACATAAAGCTAAGCACAATTATAAATAATTGTAATCTTCAGTCATTCATCAAGTACGAAAATGTTGAATCGTGTAATTAAGCGATGTGAAATAAAAATTAGTATAATACTATAAAAAGTCATCATCATTATAAATTTTTTTATCGTTACGCAATTTCATTAACAAATTCTGGTTTCAATTAGGAATATGACAACATTTCAATAGTTATCTCTTACATGTATGCGTTAATGAATTAACTTTAACATGGATACATTCTTTCTTTTTAAGTACATGGTATGCCAATGGTGTTACTTAAGATTTTTTCATAAATCGTCCACATTTTCAAGAAGTGATGGGAGCCAAAAGATACTGTTACACAAAATGAGTTACAAATCCATTGAAAAGTGTCCTTTTATACAATTAACACGTTGTTCGGTATGATGCCCGTAGAATTGGCGCAATGTCGGGATTTCTTTGTCTTCATGCAACAATGCGCGTTGGCTCCCGTCAATTCGTGAAAACATGGATGAAATGACATGATAATAATTTCTGATCAGACATGGGTATTCATCGTTAAGTCAAGATTGAGATTTCAATATTGTCAAGATCATATATAATGTGATGGCAGTTGCTTTTATGCAATGAAAATTATCATGAAATCAATGATTGACTGAAATGCAAACACTTACAAAGGCTGTTCAGAATTCATTTCACTGCTGGGAAGAAAACAATTCAAGATACAACACCTGATACATGTGACACATAACTATAACTTACATTCCACCAATATTAGCCTTATAACTATGAAAAACGCATACTTTAGTTTGGAGTGCAGTATTATTTTCTATTAGATTGCTAAAATAATGATCATATTTTGATCATACACAATGAAAATGGAGGATTTCAGACTGAACATGATTTTACCATCAAGATTTTTGTGAGACTTTGCACTAGTGCGTATGGTGTCACTAGGAGTTGAGCGATCCATATGTTTATTGGTAACACTTCTGTAAACTAACCGGTGTTAGAGCTCAGTTTAGTGGCCTTTTTACTCTCTCAACACCAACACCGAACATCGAACTTGAACTCCTCGCATTGTACCCAGTGAATTAGCATGGCCTTGCACTACAGTTATGAGGGTGGTGGTGACCGTGACACCATCAATGCATAGAATGTATACTCTGATGAGCAGGTGATGACAAGGCTGTTGTTTAGTACATTGTAGATAGGCATAGACCAGCCAATTTTTTTTTCAGAATGGCTGTATCAAGCTCCCTTATACGTTTAATAATGTCCTATTTTCTGTACTGAACAATAATTAACTGAGCAAATACTTTCAGTTCCCTGACAAAACTAGGATGATTTGCTTCAATTTTAATGTATTTTAATTTCATAGACTAACCTGAAATGGCTTGCTTGAAGATTACTTCTTTCTGATAAGCATTGAGTAGATAAGCATATCCTCCAAAATTCTAGTCCATATCCAGCTATATATCCATTTTCTGATTACAACATGCAATATATCTTAATTTCTGTACTGCCAAATAATCAACTGAGCAAAAACTTTCAGTGCCCTGGCAAAACTCGGATGACTTGCTACAATTTTAATCTTTTCTAATTTTCTAGATTGGTCTGAATCAGCTGATTTTACCACAGCATACCTGTTTGGGATGAATGTTGTGATGAAAAGGCTGCCATTGAGTAGATAGGCATGGACACGTTGAATTTCTTGGAATGTGATTATATCTAGCTCTATAACCAAAGTGTTGCGATTTTTTAATCACAACATAAACTTTATTTTCTGTACTGCATAAAATAGGCCGGTTTGAATATAACGTACCTATTTCTGATGAATGTTGTAATGACCAGGCTGTCGTTGAGCAGATAGGCGTGAACCCTCTGAATCTCTTGGAATGTGTCTGTATCTAGCTCAATGAGATCGGCATCGTAGATGATGTATCTCCCGGGTACCTCAGCTATTCTCTGATAAAGAAACAATGATAAATTCAATGAACACATTTTTTATCAGTTATAATTAATTGATTTCTTGAACTCTCGGAAATCAACGAGCTTTTTCCTTTATTGAAGACTATTACCAAAAACAAATGTTTTTACATGAAACTCCTTGCTAGCTGATATCAGCATCAAGAACTGTAAAAGCCATTATTCTAATGTACATAAATAGCGAATGCACTGAATCTCTAACCTTTTTCAAATATAGAGAGTTGTTATTATCAATTTCTGATAGATATTTGTGCATTGGTCTAAGAATGAAGATATTTGCGAATTCATGGTCGCGAAATTAGCAAAAATAAAACCCTAGCAAAAATTTCAGCTTATACACTATTTTACAGAATGCCGATGACAGATCACAAATTTAACATTACCTGGAATTGTCTCTGTGGACAAATTTTTCATGGACCATTGGCAGTTTCCTTAGCTGTGAATCTCTACAATGATATTCTACCACATTTTACTATGACACACCAGGCCATGTGAGTCAACTTCAAGAGGTTTTGCAACTCAACTTTAATAACAGCCACTAACTTAGGGTTCTTCAGAATAAAGGTACGATAGGTACATGATGATATGTTTTATGAATGCCAACTTTACTTTTTGGTTGGCATGTACCATATCATAAGAAATTCAACTGAAGATAGGCAATTTGCCATATAAATTTTGTGTTTGTTACTCTATCATAATAACAGCAATGTATCTCGTGTTAACTATTCTTTGAAATTCATTGTGTGTAGCAGTTAAAAATGTATGTAATGAACTGTTTGAATTTCAAGAAAATTCTTCGGATGGTTGCAAAGAGATGCAGCGTAACAGAAACTTTTCATGATATTGTCCAGGGCAGTGTTTCGCCAAGTTAAGAAACTAAAAGGCTTCAGAAAGGATTTTATGAATGGCTTTTATCCATTCTTGTGCTTATGGTGAATAATATCAAAAGTATTCAAGAACTGATAGTGTGATACCAGTTGTTCTCTAAGTCTTTCTTAACTTGGTAAAACACTGCCCCAGTCTACAGGTAGACAAGAGGTGGTGTTTCACCATATAAAGAAAGACTTAGTATTTTGCTTATCATGGATAATACTTAAAAGTATTCAAGAACTGATAGCATAATACCAGTTGTTCTTTAAGTCTTCCTTAACTTGGTGAACTGCCCCAGTCTACAGGTAGAGCAAAGGTTTAACAACTTACAGAGCAGCCTTCCACTCGATCAAGTAATGATGCTATGGTTCTCTTGTGTTCTTCAGGGGCCTGTGGTGCATTCTTATCTCTTACAGAATCCTCTGTGATAAACAAGAATACCAAAAAATAAAGGCTTAAAAATATATATAATGGTTACAAAGATGGAGCTCCGATATGGCTGTTTTGAGACAAAGGCAATAACAAAATTTAGGTCCATATTGCTCAACAAGTGAAAGCAAAATTTTAAAGTATAATTTCGTTCCTTAATGATTCTAAGGAATATTTGCTGCCATTATTCTTATTCGAGTGATCATATTTTTATGAACATTTGATGTGACTAGATTGAACAGGCCAAAAGTCCAGCATATGAACTGTAAATAATAGGAAGCCCTCTACAAAGTATTCACAAATGTACATTTTCCATGTGTATTTACTCATGAGAGCAAATGCAAAAAAAGAGACAGTACATGGCTAAAGAACACTCAGCCCAAGCCAGATGTTTTCAACTTTTTTATTTAAAAAAAAATGCTGCCCACGTTGGCTACAGACTCAGATCCATCATATCTAGGACTTGTTTGACTACATTGTTCAATCAGAGAATCGTTTTGGACTACCCGTGTAGGAACATACCTTTGCCTTCCATAGACATGTCTAGTAGTTGTGTCATGATGGTTTTCTGTTCAGTCAGAATATACCGGTAGTTGGTACATGTACGTCTCTCCTTCAAAATCTGAACACACCTCTCGTAAAATACCTGGGATGGACTTCCCTTTTGATTATAGAATCGTTTTGGACTACCTGTGTAGGAACATACCTTTGCCTTCCATAGACATGTCTAGAAGCTGGGTCATGATAGTCTTTTGTTCAGTCAGTATATGACTCAGTTGGTACATCTCTCCTTCCAAATCTGAACACACCTCTGGTTAAGGAAAACTTAGAATTTTGAATTGAAAGCGAATTTATTGAAAACCTACAGAGTATCTTAATTTTCAAAAACAAGAAATGGATGACATCTTTTGTATATTTTTGCACAAAATGTTAACTGTATAATGCATAAGCAAACAATGAGAGTTAATCAATGTTGCTGAATTTAGAATTATACAGAATCATCAACCTTGAACAAAATCGGATAATCCGTTAAAAAGTTATGCGTATTCAGAGTCTAAATGATACATTCCCTAGTGCAAACATTTAGTTTGTCTATCTTGCTGCAATGAAACAGTATTACAAGGATACATGAGATCTCTTTGGCAGTTTCAATGAACTGTGTGTAGTTGCGGTAGACATTTTTCTTGAGGGCGACTGCGGTGTCATCGTTGAGATTCTGCACCCTCTGTTTGTGCTCTTGCAAGTCTTGATACACATCCCCACCTGATGCTATCTCCAACACATCTAAAATTCAATCAGAAATAAATATAAGTAAAAAAAAAAAAAAAGAGCTTGATCTTTTGATCCTAGCAGAATCTTAATCATAAGCAAAATGACAAGGAAAGGGAGTGAACACACAAGTACCAGTATATAGAAAAAGCTATAAAACAAAGAGGTGGAGAGAAAGAAAGAACAGGATGTGAGGGGCAGCCAATCACAGAGCAAGGAGGGAAGAATAAAGGAACTCCAATGCTTGAACAAAAGAAAGATGACCAGTTGGAGGAGAGCGTGGGACAAAACAATGAAGGGATTAGAGAAGCATGAAAGTTGAGAGGGGTGAAGGGAAAGCAAGAAAGCCAAGTAGAAAACTAGGTGACACATGCAAGAAAAGAGATGAGAAAATATAGGAAGAATTTAACGAAAGGAGAATTAGATAAAGGTAAAGACAAGGGGTGTAGAAAACCAACAGAAAAAAGCGGGGGGGGGGGGGGGGGGGGGG
>BQKZ01000244.1:169668-185999 GCA_036244855.1 Temnopleurus reevesii
CTTAAAGATAGAATAATCGATTTACTTACATCATTGGGCTCAAAACAGAATTTAAACGAAATACTAAGGCATCTCCGGGCAGAACTTTCACCCTGACGTGACATTAGACAACACTAAATTGACCGCCCTCTCACGACCAACAACGTAAATACATGTAATCTTCTTGTGCGAGTGAAAATTTATAAAACATCATTCTGTACGCAACAATGCCCATACCATACACCCAACCAGTTCAGAGGCCCACACGTGTTCTTTACTTCCTAATACTCCCAAGAGTCCCAAAGTTTTAGAGGAGTGACTTGCTAATAAATTTGTCAGTCAGGCCTCCATTTCAAATCCCTTTTGATAATGAAGAAAAGTGGGAGGACAAATGTCACAAATATTTTCTAAGTGTTGTACTAGCTCTCAGCAGCTGTGAACAGAAAAAAAACCCAGATGTTCAGAGTCCGAAATTGATGAGGGCTTGGTTTATTTGGTCAATTCCATTGTGACTTATGGGACATTTGATAGTTTATTCCATAAAACTGGGGTCTTTATCTGAAAAAGTAGCTTCGCAGATACGGTTTTGCCTTACTCAGCTGTAAGAAGGATGGTAGTACTTGAAATGCAAAAATGAATGATTTCAGCTTTTACACTGGGTGCTAGACCTTCAAAATGCCACCGTGACTGATGGGACATCAAACGGACACACAAATAAGGCTCCTCTGTTCAAGTTGCCATATCTGTATCAGTTTTATGACAAAGTTTTTATATTTCCATGTGAAGATTAACAAGTAGATAGGCTAACCAATAATAATTTAATTGGACTTGATTCATTTAATTTGTTTCTGTAATTGAGTGCCAAACTGTGTGACTGATGGGACAAGAGAACGTGACTGATGGGACATTATCCCATTTAATAGAATTGCCACCTTATTAGCAACCAAGCATTGAATAGTTTCTTATAAATTGGTGAGACTAAAAGCCTTCCAGGTTTTCCAATTGAAATTTTTAGAAAATTCCCAATACTTTGCTGTATAACTAAAAAAACTTTTATTAGTCCCATACATATAAATATTTGTATGGTTCGGAATTACCAATATAGAGAAGTGTTGAAAAAATTTCTTTTAGTTGATGTTAAAACCCTCTCATCTGCACTACGAAAGATAATAAATAAGGATTTGACTAAGTGAAACTTTTCCATAGAATTGACCATTTACAAATTACAATGTAGTTGATAAATCCATGGATATCCATGATAAAATAATTGGAATAAAGATACCTCTGAAGCACGATTCAGATCTACTTAGTGCAATAATGAATTTGTGAATACGTTAGTTTTACCTGTTTTCACTATATCATTCTAACTTGCACTGTAATCGTAGACAAACAAAATAAGAATCAAACTACAGAACATTCACCCGGAATTCAGGTTACATGTACTTTTATAGTTTTGTCTACAAAGAACACCCCAGGCAATTATTGAATCTAAGTTCTGTTCAAAAATATTTTTATTCAAAGACTTAGAATTCAAACCAAAGTTAAATGGCCTATTTATAAGAAGGAAATACTGAAAAGAACATTTACACTATTTTCCCTAGAGCTATATTAAAAGGCCACAACAATAGTGAGGGGAACTAAGTATGCACTCTGTGCGTATAGTGGTTTTGGTCAGGTATAGTTGCCAAAGAAAATTCACACTATTAATAACAAGTGCTGGAATTTGTAAACAGGAAGTCGGTATAATGCCCCGGTCACATAGGACCCCAGAAACAACACGATTCACCCGACTCATTTTTCTGAGGCAGTTAAATGTAAATTAACAAGAGTCGGGGTGAACCGTGTTGCTTCCGGGGACCTATGTGACCAGGGCTTAAGGATGCAGCATTCATTCACAATGACTCTTTTATTTGTTATGAGATCCTGTTTGATATATGTGTCTATATTTCTTTGATTTGACTTTAAAAAAACTCTGAAAGGAATACCTCAAGTGGAATTATAATTTCAGGAAGCCCTCAGGTGTTCTGTACCATGAAATATGGGCATTTATCTCGGAAAATTAAACCACAACTGAAGTGTTTACACATCAAGGTTATATAAATATTTGGTCGTCATAAGGCAAAAAAATTGTTTGGGTGCCCTCAATCGACCAACCCTCTGAAAGTGGCCAGAATGATTTTTTAAAAAACTTTTTACTCAATTTTATCGAAAAATCATAGCAAATTTCATAGATAAACATTTGGAATTCAGCCTAAAAAGTCATTTTTAGATGATCTTTTGCTTGTCACTCCCTTGCAAGGTTAATTTTCTTAGTGAATTGTTTGAATAACTAGTGTTAAAAATATATAGGCCTATTGATAAAAAAACTTTTCTAACCTACTGATGCTATTTTTCAAAAATAACATTTGAGGGCATTCAAACAATTTTTGTTTTTTTGCCTCTTCTAGATCTATGCCTGGTAGATGTTATTTTCAATCTCATCAAATGAATCATGAAATATGAGGAGATTATGCATTTTATTGAAGTTGAACAGAATTCATTACATCGTTATGCAAATGGAAAAATTATTTTAAAATTGGCTCACTTACACTTTGCATGTACGATATGTTTAGTTATTTTCATGTATTGATGATGAGCATATGTTCCTTCTTGATCTTGTAAAGTTACATATTTTACAATTCCAGCAAGTAGCGGTTCACTGAGCGTAATAAAAAAAAAACAGATTTATTTTCCTTTATCCTTTAGATTGCTAACTATGTACCATAGATGAAATAATTTGGTTTGTGTGAAAATAGAAAAAAGGGGAAAAAGAAAATTGTCCATGTTGTAAATTTGTTTTTAACTGTAAAAGTGACAATATTCAGGAAAAAAAAAGGTTCCCAGCCAATGGAAGGCAGTGGAAGTCAGCTGTTTGGAGTGGGCTAATTCTGCTCTATTAATAGAAACATAATTATATTATAGCTATTGAGTGGTTGTATTAACAAGGTATTAAGCATTGTCTGGTAAATGATTAAGAATGTTGTTGACAAGCCATTTGTATCATCTTAACTTTATTTTCAAAATTTAGTGTCAAAATCTCTCAAGGCTTGTAAATAGATGATGTTATTGACCATGTAGGCCCTATATTTGTCGTCTGTAAATACTGCTTGTGTGTCAATGACATACATATTTTTCAATGTTTTTATAAAGGAATATGAAAATATATGATAATTGATGTTGAACAAATTGTTTGTTTTTTACCCATGAGTTGCAATGTAAAGTTCAATTCTGGACACAGAATTTTGAGACAATAGTAAAGGTCAAGTAAAGTTTTGCTGAAAGCAAATACTTTTGTTCCTGAAATATTGCCTTCAAATCTAAACAAGATGAATATGCACCAAAACTTGAGCGACAAAGAAATGGGTTTTGGTAAAGCTATTACCTGAAAAGCTATTACCTGTATAAAAAAAAAAAAAAAAAAAAAAAAAAAAAAGTCTCTCAAGGCTTGTAGATAGATGATGTTATTGACAGGGTACCCGGTAGGTATATTTGTCGTATGTAAGTACTGCTTGTGTGTCGGTGAGGAATTTCTATCCTTCAAGTTTTGAGTTACAAGTCATATTTTGAAGTTTCAAGTCATCTTTTCGAGTTTCGAGTCAAATTTTCGAGTTCCAAGTCATGTTCTCAAATTTCGAGTCAGTTTTCAAGAATCAAGTTTTGAGTGATATTTTGACATGTTTTTCTATATTTTGATAAAGAAGTTAGAATCCATCAAAATACTGTACATGATCAATGTTGAACAAATTATTTGCTTTTTTACCAATAAGTTGCAACGTAAAGTTCAATTCTGAACACAACACTTTGAAACGACATTTAAAGGTCAAGTAAAGTTTTGGTGAAAGTGAATACCTGAAATATTGTCTTCCAATCTGAATGAGATGAAATGAAGTATATCATGGATATATGCACAAAAAATGTGCCACAAAGAAATGAGGATTGGTAAAGCTATTATCTAAAATGTCAAAAAAATCATCAGTCTCATGGACCAAGAGACTGAACCAAATTTTTTTGTTGCTGATAAAGAATATTTTCTCATCTCCCAATATTGTATGAAAATTTCAGAATATTTGTATAATATATTCCTTTTTCAATTTTCGGAAATAACCAAGCATAGTATACCTGATAATAAACAAATTAATTACTGAGAGAGGGTGCTTTATGAAAGAATTGGTTCCTGACAAATAATGGTAGTTAATGTGTTAAAATGTCCGTATTAAGATATCATGATATCTTTCATACTGCTCACATTGTATTCCTAATGTATTCTATATTGATGTCTGTAATACGTGTCTTCACTAGCATTTGGTTTAAGAGGGTTGGGATGGAAAACCTGCGGGTTATGGAGATTAGGTTCTCCTTTTCTATGCCCTGGCAGCCCCCTCAAACCAACTGCTGGTCTTAATCAATTATTCATTTACCTAGTTCTTTTATCTTTGCATCCTTTACTGTAATTGTTTTGTTTTGAATTTGCCGAATAAATAATAATAATAATAATAATGATAAACATCCCTTATTACATCAATTTTACATGTATATCTTTACCAAAACTATTTGGGCTTTCAAGTACTTCACCTCAGGGCCTTTTATTCTGACTAATTGGTGCAAGTACATCAATTGTGTAAAATATTTTGTTATTGAATTTTCAAAGTAGAGCTCAATAAAAGTGTTGTACCATGACAAATGATAGTCTAAACTAAATCTATTAGTCCATGAAAGGCAATAGCATGCTTGAAGGATTTTGTTATGATGACTTTGGATGTGCCAAAAATATTTTTGAGCAAATAACATTTCTGGCATTTTTCAACAAAATACTGTGTTTATTTACTTTTTGATTAATTGAGGAAATAGCAAATGAGTCAGAAGATTACGAACAGGATTCATTTGGGTTTTGAGGAAACCTTGATGAGGATGCATATTTTTGGATCGCTGAAAATTTGGAATCAAGTGGATTAAAAAAAGATTACCTGAGTGGTGACTTGTGTAAGTTTATGAGTACAGTTTACTGATGTCAAATTAATGAAAGGTTTTTCAATCTAATATATTTTGTTTTGGAATATTCAAAGGGGAACTTCACCCAGACATTGATGTGTGCTCAGTAGATGAAGACAAATACAATGGTCAATCTGTGAAAATTTGAGCAAAATCCAACAATCCAAAAAAATGGATTCAAAAGTTATGAATTTTTAAAGTTTTTATGTACATCCCGCATGGGCTCCTCAAATTGGCAACGTACAGTCACAAAATGGCTGCCAACATGGAGAACACTCCATTTACTTCGTACACAAAATTTCACATGTTTTCTTTTTCCAGAAAAATAGATAAAATTGTACTTTTCTCTTCAAGTATGATATGGACATTTTGAGTCTGCATGCATTTCGTAATGAATTTTGTTGATTTATTGTCTACTTTTCTAGAAAAAGAAGAAAATGTGAAATTATGTGTACAACGTGAATGGAGAGTTCTCCATGTTGGCAGCCATTTTGTGCCTGTACATTGCCAATTTAAGGAGCCCATTAGGGGTTTAAATCAAAACTTTGAAAATTCATAACTTTTGAATGGATTGCTAGATTTCACTCAAATTTTCACGGTTTGATCATTGTATTTTTCTTTATCCATTGAGAGTGCATCAATGTCTGGGTGAAGTTCCCCTTAAATGCTTGGATATTGCATTTGAACATTATTTGTTGCTATTTCTGATAATTGTTCACTGGTTTACTGGTTTACTGATGTCTTAACATTTTGGTCCATGTATCTCATGATGCACAAGAAAACCTAAAAAGGAAGAATTATCAATGGATATGGCGATCCATGCTTGATAACATTACGGGAGGGTGTGAGTAGTATTTTGATTAGAATGTATCTATAAGTGAATGCATCATGAATATTTTCTGGTTCAATTGCAGCACAATGTTATTGGGGCATGGCCCCAATGTACATTAAACCAGACTCTGTATCTGTTTGGGTTTTTTACCATGTTGAAATAAAATTTAAAATCTATCTAAAACTATCTAATTAGTAATAATACATTAATTCGGTCGAAATTGGGTCAGCCAGAGTCATTTCAATGTTACATTCATTTGTTAACATTATTAGTGTCCTATAAAGAAGATACAAATGACAAATAAATCTTCAGATGTTGTCTTGATCAAAGTATTTGTACCATTCATGAAGTCTTCTAATTCTGATGGGGGGGGGGGTTTATTTGAAGAGATTGATGGCACCAAACATCCGGGCTCCGTATTAAAGAGGACCTTCAGAGATTATTTTATCGTTGCTAAGTTGACTATTGGGAGAGAGAAAAAAAGCATTGAGTCTTCCGATCATCTTTAAATATTGCAATGTTACTTTTTCTCAATAGAACTTCATGAGGGGTCCCATTTCAAAGTGTTTCAAACTGTAATATTTTTAATCTGGCAAGGAAGAGGTAGGGGGGGGGGGGTAGCATCCCATTGTATATGGACCTAGGAGGTCCATGATGAGACCAAGTCAGCAATTAATTTGAAACATCCCATATATATCTTTAATCGTATCATGTTTCTTAAAATATATTCAGGCAAACCCCGGGGGATGTCCGGAACTCAGATTTTTGTCCTTTTTTGGCCTGTAGCATGTATATGAGACCAAGTCAGCAATTATTTTCAAACATTGCATATAATTTGTATCATATCATGTTTCTAGTCTTACAATATATTCAGGCAACCCCCCTGAACTGCCCCCCCCCCCCTTGGATGTTTTGGCCATTTTGATAAATCATTTTCAACCAGGGCCTACCTTTCAATCATATCATGTTTTTGTTATTCTTAAAATATATACACATCAAGCCACCTCCCACAAAGTACACACAGAGCACGTGCCTTAGTCTTCACACAAAGACTCTATCTAGATACAGTTCTGAATCACCTGATGTGTAGTCTTTATTTGCAGACATTATGTTGTGTTTCACAGCTAGCTTATGGGTTGAGGCTCAAATAATTACTTGAGTATGCAAAGGACCATAGTTTGTGGAAATATGAAATACACGCTGAATATATTGGTAATAGTTGAGATATTCTCTATCTTTGCAGAGCCTGTAGGGAGGCAGTGAGTTATTCAAAAATGTATAATTAGCTTTACTTGTACAGAGAGAGCAATGTATTTTTTTATTTGAGTCATTTGCGCAAGTACTTTAAATCTAATATCAAGCAATTGCTCTATGAATACTAGTTTAGAGACTTCTTTAATATGAAATTATTCTTTTGGGTGTGACTATCTGAAAAAGCCTGTGATTTAAGACTACTGCCACCATGCTTTTTTTTTATCCCCAGAGCTCGACAATAACAAGAGCACATCTGCACAACGACCTCATTTATTCATGATTGACTGGGGAATGGCACTCCGCTAGTTGAATGTTGTACTACAGCATTGGCCATCGATCCATTGTGCACGCCTGTATGAGTTCTGTGTGTGTGATGATTATTCCTTTGTGTTGTATTTTCTTGTGTTTAGGTCTTTGATTTGGTCTGATTTTGGCGCTTATTTTGGACCATCTGCGTTTTTGTGATGGTGTGAGCTGGAGGATAGGATACCGTCAGTGACTCTTCAACTTTGGAAGCACGTCCATGAAAAGAAGGAGGTGAGAAGATTTTATTTTTATTTTGTTCATTTTTTAAAATGAGGATAAGGGAGATGTTACTCATATTCATTATGGACATGGTCATCTACTAGTCAAAATTAATGTCAAGTTTATTAAAAATATATTTGGTTTGAAAAATGTGAATCGCAAGTTGCTTCATCGTAAACATGGTGAAGCAACATGGAGTTCATTTTCCGTTTGTGGTGGTGGCGATTATGATGATGATGATGATGCTGGTGATGATTATAATGACGATGCATGATGGTGATGATGTGGAAGAGGATGAAGATGGTGATGATGATGATGAGGATGATGATGATGATGATGATGATGAGGATGATGATGATGATGATGATGATGATGATGGATCGATCTGATGAGGATGATAATGATGATGATGACGATGATGATGATGATGATGTTAATGATGAGGAGGATGATTATGATGATAATGATGATGATGATGATGATGATGATGATGATGTTGATGATGAAGATGAAGATGGTGATGATGATGATGATGATGATGATGATGGATCGATCTGATGAGGATGATAATGATGATGATGACGATGATGATGATGATGTTAATGATGATGAGGATGATTATGATGATAATGATGATGATGATTATGATGATGAAGATGAAGATGGTGATGATGATGATGATGATGATGATGATGGATCGATCTGATGAGGATGATAATGATGATGATGACGATGATGATGATGATGTTAATGATGATGAGGATGATTATGATGATAATGATGATGATGATTATGATGATGAAGATGAAGATGGTGATGATGATGATGATGTCAGACGGTACTTGTTTAGTGCATAAATTATGTAGGTGTTGGTGGTGATTGTGTTTATGTGATGATGATGATGCTGATGGTGATGGTACGTGGTAAACAAGTAAAATGTTGAAGATATCGGGTGGACTTGATTATGAAAGCAAAGTTCTACAGTGATAATGTTTGTCATGTAGATGTAATGGTGATGCTCTATGAGTGCACGACTGAACATTTTTTTCGCACTTTGTGAATGTTGTGTTTAAACACTTTAAAAGCTTTGAAGAAATCTAAAAACATGACCAATTTCGGGTGCAGGAGCTGTGTAAATGATTAGCTATATGGATGAATTTTTACTTTGTTTTCTTTTCTTTTTTTTTTCTTGTGTGAAAAAAGTAATTCTGCCAAATGGCAATCAAATTTGTGAAATTGTGGTGACACAGCTGTCAACAGTCATTGCTGCAAATGTTGGACTCTGGTACATGCTGAAACATTTGCCTCATTAACAAAGCATTTGCATGGCTCTTACAATGTGGGCTATTTTTAGCTCAGAGCTTGTATGTTAACCCTTTCAGGACGAGAGAACACGTTTTTGTGGTTTGGTCTAAATTTGATGGAGTGCTCCAAAAATATACCTGATGTATGAGCAGAAAGAGACAAATATTCTGTACTACATTTGACCATTTTTATTCCATCACCATTTGTCGCTGGATGCAGAGAATTTTTTTTAATGAAAATAATCACTAAATTGGTCATAAATCCTTAAATTGGCAATACAGAAATCATTTTAAAATCACCGTTTTCCACGCAAATTGGCAACTTTTAACCTTCTAACATGCTTTTTGACAAAGAAGATTCCATATGGTAACATGATTTTTAATAATAAAAATTCTCAAAAGAGATTTAAACATTTTAGTGTTGCCAATTTAGGAAAGGAATACTGATTGGATTTGTTGTGAAATAATTCCATTCCCGAATGAGTTAATTACAATACAAACATTTAATTTGTAACTGATCCTCATTATTGATTAAAGACTTCATCCCAGACAGCTATCGTCATTAACCTAAGATGAGTCATCTCTGCATTATCGGTTCATCAGACTTTATTAATCCATAGACCTAGGTGGTACATGTAGGTCTATGATTATTCTAATCTTTGTAGTGATCTGTGGAACAACTTAAGGTTAGAAATAATAATCACAATATTAATACAATATGGACTATTTTGAGCCGAGAGCTTGCACATTTTAATTACAATACAAACATTTAATTTGTAACTGAACCTCATTATTGATTAAAAGACTTCATCATCAGACAGCTATCATCATTAACCCACATATCGATGAGTCATCTCTGCATTATCGCTTCATCAGACTTAATTAATTAATCTAATCTTTGTAGAGATCTGTGGAACGACTTGAGGTTAGAAGTAATAATCATATCTACGTCATTCATGTCACCTCAGATAGTCTCATACTTTTGGCTTTATTTTGGTTGTTATACATTAATATTCTGAATTCCTACAGTATTAATACAAAAACACTGTACTATCAGTCTTGATGTCTTCTCTCTTGCATGGTATGGTAGCATCCCTAACTGCATGTGCTGTATAAACTGAAATATTTGAAAATTCAGAAATAATATAAAATCATATCTGGTGATAATTCCAGTTCCTCTGACTTCTTTCTCTTTCTCTATGTTCTGCTAAGGAGCATAGGAACTTTCCCACGATTGTGTTATGCGCTATTTCATTATCTATTATTATTATTCAGATTGTTGTCATGGTCTATGAATAATAAGATCTTGACATTTTCTTTATAGGGGGAGGGGAACTAGTGGGGTACATGTAGCCCTTTTCATCTCAGGTGTTTTTCGGGGTTTGAAGCCTTTTTGTGGATGTTTTGCTGCTATTTTATTAATTTTACTGGTAAAATGATGCAGGAAAGATTGAATTATTTTGAAAAATGGGTGGGTGGATGGGGGTGGCTCATGAAGACACACACTTTGCCAATTGGCACAGCAACCCCCTCTGGTTTCACCAGCAGCCCGGTGGTGATGATGATGGTGATGGTAATTAGGGTAGGATATCAAAGTAATTCTCATCTCAATTTTGTTAAGGATTTTTATTGTTTGTTTCCAGTCTTCCATGCAAATATACATTGACCTTTTGATATGACCAAGGGCCCGTAACATAAAAGATACGGTCACTTTTGCGATCAATCGCAAACTTTAATACATGATTTCCCATAGACTTGTGATTGCTCGGAAATCTTTATGCTACAGGGCACAGGAGCAGAATAGTACATACATTAAAGGCAGTCCATCACGATTGACATGACTTCCGGTTGCGAGCATGCACGGACAGCGTGTTGCGTATTGGCAACAACGATATCTGAAAATGTCCTTGTTTACGCACCTTGCCAAGCTCAGAAACTTGGAACACTTTGTACGACTTTTCGATCCTTGTTGTCGTTGCGTGTATCTCTGATTCATCCCTTCTTTGGCTTAGATTTTTTCTAGAAACGTGTGGAACGCATACGTTTGCGACTGCCGAGCTGTGAGCTAGCGAAATTAAGCTTGCTCACTCGCTATTCCAGGTAAAAAAAAAAATGTGATTTTCGGTTCGGCAATTTTCGCAATCAAAATAGCTGCAGACAGTTTGGCTATCGCAACCGGAAGTCTTGTCGATCATGACGGACTGACTTTAAGTCTTACAAGTTACATTAAGAGTGACTATATCTTTGCATCGACTGACATGAATCTGTTCTATTTTCAATCTTGGTGGTTTAGGTGTAACTTCCCATCAAATAAATTTGAGGATGTCTATGATTTACGTTTACTGATTATCAAAAGCCAAGGGTCATGAAGTGATTTCCTGACTTGGCATTTTTATGGTTTTTATTTAAACTTCCTTCTGCCGTTCTGGTTTCAAGTTAATTATTGCACTTCATCAGTCAATGCTTGGTCTTAAGGCCACCGCACACCACAACTTAAAGTCATAAGACCTTATATAATAATAATAATTCAATATTTATAAAGCGCATAATAAAACATAGGAATTCTCTATGCGCTGTACAATTTTAACAATTTGCAATTTACAAATAACATAACTTAACATTTTCTACAAACTTAGTTACTAGACTATATCTAATGAAAAAATAAAACAATGATGATTAACACAAAGAAATAATAAATTTTTGAGAAGACAAGCGCATCATGTTCAAGAACTAATTATTTCAAGGCAAATAGATGGGTCTTCAATAAGGATTTGAAAGTTGTAGTTGTTGGAGCTTCTTTGATGATTTTTGGAAGTCCGTTCCAGAGACTAGGAGCTGCAGCTGAAAAAGCTTTACCACCATAAAATTGTGTGTTTATTTTTGGTGTCGACAGAAGCGAGTGATTACTTGATCGAAGGGTTCGAGATGGGGTGTATTGTTTAAGCAGATCAGCTAAATAAGAGGGAGAAGAACCATGCTGTGCTTTGTATGTAATTAACAAAATTTTGAACATGATGCGCTTGTTTACAGGAAGCCAGTGTAACTTCTTGAGAGTTTGTGTAATGCTGTGTTGGCGTGATGTGCGAGTGACCAGTCTTGCTGCAGTGTTTTGTATCATTTGTAATCGGTGAAGGTCATTTGCGGGGAGTCCAATGAGTAAGCTGTTACAATTATCGAATCGGCTCGTCACAAACAAACCTTAAGACCAACTTTACAAATACCGAAACAGGCCTATAATACATTGTCTTTTTTTTTTTTTTTACAGCGATTTACTTTCATGTATTACATGTAACTGATTCTTCATCAAGTTTCAAGTATTAAGTACCTACCCTTGAGAGGATGCTTTGAACCATGTTTCAAGTCGTACAATTAAAAGTTGTATAGTGTGTGGTGGTCAGAGTTAATTTTCTTTGGTGAAACATTTGTGTTTCTCTATAATCTTACAAATTGTTTCATCTAAGGGGAGGGGGAATCTTGGATTGAAAGTGGTTCATCGTGGTGAAGAATAATTGAAGAGAGTTGATCTTCCAGAGCCAGTCTAGTGTGGAGCAAAATTGTATTCTTGTCTTTTCATTCATGTAAATGTAACTTTAAGAATCAGGATTTTTTGTAGACTCTAATTTACCTATCATCAGAGAACAAAAATGGAAGAGCCAGTCTGACTAACTTAAGGTTTGTTACATCGCTACATAATTCTCGATCTCTTGCTGGATGTTCCTGACCCCTTCTCCTCCTTCTTCCTCCTTCCCCTTTCCCTTCCCCTCTTTCCCACTCCCCTTTCTTTCTTGCTCTGAGTACCTTCCCCCCCTTGGCCCTTTCCCCCTCTCATTCTCCCTGTCCCCATTCCCTCTTTCCATTCTTCTCTCCCTCCCCCTCCCATCCCCCCCCCACCCTCTGCCTTTCCCACTTCCCCTTTCCCCCCTCCCACTTCCACCCCCCTGTTTCCCCTCCCCTCTCCCCTCCCCTGCCTCCCTGTTCTCTCCTCTCCTTCCCCTCCCTTTTGCCTTCCCCCTCTTTCTCTCCCCTCATTCTCCTTTCTCCCCTCCCCCTCTCCCCCTCCCCTGTCTTCAAGTGAAAAACACTTTTAGGGGAAAGTGAAAAACCCCATAGCCCTCTTTCTGACGTCAATATGGGGGCAATCCTCGATAATAAGTGTCCACAACTATTTTGGATCTCTCGATCCATCTGTGGAAGACCCAAACAAATCAATACTTTCCTTGGGGTAACTGCTCATCTGGAACTTAGCCACAGAGAGATTCAGTCATGGATGTCTGTGATGACACGTTCCTCATTGTTCTAAAGATTTTTGATGTTCACTATGAGGCCACTTTTAAAAAGTACAAATGCATCTAATTGAGAGTGATTGTCTCTTCAACTTTGATGTTTACATCGTTTGTTCAGATGGCAGCCATTTTGTGCTCAAGCATTTTTAGGTACAACAGTACTGGTGATCATTACTTTGTTTAATCAGTGTGCCATACTTGAGAAACCAATATTTTAGTGAATATATTTTCGCGATTTCGGACCAGTTCAACACATTTGCGTAATGTTATTTTCCCGTTTTTGAAAGTGTTTGAACACATCCTTGTGCATCATTCGAGTGGAAAATTTCATGAGGCATCAGTAAGAACTGTCTGGATACTGTTTGGTTTTGGTTGTGTTTCTCCAATGCCAATTTTTGTTTGACTGCAGAGTTCTAGTTCTGAAATTCATATTTTCTCTCTGATTCTGTAGGTTTGGTTTCGGAGTGATTATTATATCATAATTGATCAGTTCAACAAGGGAAGCTCCCATTCTGGTACCCATTGGTGCAAAATTTTGATCAGGTTTTGCAAATTATTGTATATGTCATTAAAAAATGCTAGATGCTTGTAGTCCATAAAGGATTTTTGAGGATCAATTGGATATCTGTAGTCTTTTGAGTGGAATTTTCATGAGGTTACATTCCTCATAAGATCTATCAAAAATTAAGGAAATAGACATAAATATTCAGAATTGATTGAGGAACGCCTTTAAATCTAAGATCATCATCATCATCATCATCATCATCATCATCATTATCATCAAGTAATGCTGACATAGGTTTGATTTTGACCAAGACTGCAGGAATATATTGTAAATAAGTCGGTTTTCAAAGTTCAGGAAGAGTTGTTATTTGTTGTTTTTGCCAGAATTCCAGTCATCCAAAGCTTTGTGCCAGCTCATTATTGTGAGCAGAAAGGGCAGAGGATTTGGACAAAGAAAAAAGTTCTCCTTTAAAGGCACTCATCTTAACTTTATTTGCACAAAATGGAGTTGCTTCCCTGTTAATAATGAACAGGTGTCGCACCTTTCATACATTCCTTTGCTGGAAAAGATTGAAAACGGCGCACCACTAATTATGTCAGGTGATCATTGTTGGTCAGGTGACATCATACCAAAGATATTCATATAATTGAAAGAAATAATAATATAAATTAGATGGCAGATATTCCAGCAATATTTTTCATATGAGCATTAAAATGAACTATTGGTGGTTTGGATGAGTCCCATGAGATGCCAGGAATTGGTCCAGATGGGATTTTAGGGCCATTTCTTCAGTCATGTGCAAAACTCCATGTCCCAACATGGTCCCAGCCAATTTTAGGTAGTTTAATTTTCAGACCCTTTTCTGAGAGAATGAGCTGAAAGACCATCCTTCATATTTCATGGAGATGAAAGAAATAAGATGATCTACTATTAAACACTTCAAGTCTGAATGTTACTGTTCCTAGCACTTATTTTTTAATAATTTTTTACTTTTTACGTTTTTACACACGAGTCAAAGGGAATATAATTAGTAGTGTGCGGCATGAAGTAAAGTTTTTTTTGTATCACCATGCTAATTATGAAAGATTGAATTGAATTTGTTTATTTTGTCAAATTCCTTTGTCCCTACTTCTCAAAGTATTTGTTTGTGAGGTGTGATAAGAATATCTTACATTTTATTTGTTGCAATATAACTATTGATTTGTTCAATTCTTCTTTGTTTGTGATGGAGTATACTATTGAGAATTCTGATCCACAGTAAGGTTGAACCCTTTTTACACCCTGACCTACATTGTATTTTTATTGGAGTACCGGGTAAATACAAATTTGAAGGGAATTTCATATTGCTAACAAAACTGGCCTCATATATAGGATATGAGGGTGTCTGTGTGTGAAATACCAGCATATTAAATATCAACCATATCAAATGGTTAATTGGCTGTTATTTTTCAATGAGCGTATAATTTTTATCACTAAAACAACTGCTACATAATGTAATCTGGAAAAAGGACAAATAATATAAAAAATTATCCAAAAAGTCATGTACATTTACTACATTCAAATATTTAATCTGTTAAATGATTTTTTTAATTTCCCCTCACAATAGGAATCGCACGATGGAGTTGGGGCCGCTGCAAGTCAATACCAAAGGCACCCCACGGGAAGGGGCATCCTACGGAGGTGGAACCTCGTCATCTGGGGGTCAACGTCCCAGCTCCGCCCTGGGGCTTGTCACCTCCCCCTCCCCGCTGAGCCCCGGCGCCCCCTCCCAGTGTTTGAGTCCAACCACCAGTGGGGGACAATCCTCGGGGGTTTACATTATCCACCATGCACAGCGCCATACCAACGATTCCTTCCTGGCCATGGACAAGATGAGACAACAGGGGGCGCTTTGTGATATCGTGCTGAAGGTCGCTGAGCATGAAATCAGAGCCCACAGGCTGGTCCTGGCGTCATGTAGCGCTTATTTCCATGCCATGTTTACAAGTAGGTCAATCACCTCAAATTTGATTGAAAACTTTTTATATTTTCAATGTATTTTTGTTAATTATTGGAGGGTTTCATGGCACTACATGTTTATTTACTTTTAATCACCCCTTACTCTCCATGAAAAATGGGACATTGCATTACTCGAAGATTCTTGAAATGTTAATGGTCTGTGGATGAACATGCACTACAAGAGTTGCCAATGCTACTTTCATAGATCAAATTGTTTGCCCCTACGCCAATGTTTATGGTTCATTGTATTGTCGGTCCTCTACGGTCAATGATGTACACTGTACAACAATAAATCGGCCTCTTTGAGCCGCGATCATGGAAGGAAAGTAATCAAGTGTTTTGCTTTGTTACATCTTTGATTATGTGACTGGCATTCTTTGTACTATTTTAAAGGGAAACCAGCCTTTGGGATTATCGTGCTCTCAATGAATGAAGAAAAATCAGATAAACAAACTGCGAAAATTTGAGCAAAATCGGACAGCCCGTTCAAAAGTTATGGATTTTCAAAGTCACTGAGATATGACGATCCCTATCGCTGATGGAGATCTGTGCGATCGGCAAATTCTGCGGAATCTGTGACGTCATGTCGGACAACCCCTCATTCACTTTGTACACAACATTTT
>BQKZ01000245.1:0-19640 GCA_036244855.1 Temnopleurus reevesii
AGGGAAGATGGGAGTTGTTTACAAGGGTTATTGCTGATTAAAGTGACCCTTTTCAATATAAATTTCTCATTCACTTACAACAGATAAAATTACCATTCATTTAATTCAAAACAAGAAAAAAAATCTTTTCTCAAGGTTGATAGAATTTGATGCATGGGGGCTGAATAGATTAAATGGACTTGTTTTTCAGCATTCAATTCCCAAAACATCCGCTTTAACACCAGGGAGAACAAAATGCTGTATTGTCAAGAACGAAATCCAAGTGATTTAAAGAATCTCAAGGGAGAAAAATATATAAGAGATAAGAAGAAACGATAAAGGTTTTCTGGGGTTTATATTCCTGCTTTCTCTTTCATTTGTGTTGAATAAAAATCCACTTGAGAAATTTTGTAAGTATTCTGTTTAGCCCCATCTATAGTGTATTAAGTGGGATGTTTTGAATGTCTTCCGTTAAGCCCCAACTATAGGAAATTATGTGAGATGTTTTGTATGTCATCTGTTTAGTACGATCCATTTGGTATTGGGTCCTTAAGTCGAATATAGAGCGATAAGCTTTCATTTAGGATTTTCACAATGAAAACCTCATTTCAGGGTTTTCGTTCAGTTGAAAGCCATACAACCAACCAGTCTAAAGTGGATTAGTAAAGACCATTAGCCCTCCCATGGGGAATTTATATGAAACAGAAACTTTATAAACAATATTTTGTCTATCATTAATATGATTCATGGTTGAATTTATATTTTATTGGTGATATATTTAACTTAGAATACGAAAGGTTGTTTTCTTGATATTTGTCCCCCAAACATTTTAGCATCACTAAACTGAATTTCGGCACTGCATTAAAATTTGCAGTGTGGCATGTAGGGGCCCACAAAATCTCTGCACATAATCAATATTTTATAATTTTCAAGAAGAGGTTGTACAAAGCAATGAGAGAGAAGACTCTTTGTTTTGCAATTTGGCTAATATTGGACAAAAAGTATTACAGAGACATAATGGCATCTTATATTCTGAGTTGAAATGTTGTGAAAGTCTTGAAAAGAATGATTCCCAATTTAGTACTTTTGACAAAACTTAAGGTTCTCTGTTTTATAGGACGTTTTTCCCCCTTTTTGTTGGGGGGGATGATATGGGGTCTGTGCAAGTGGCGTTGGCTAAAACGAAGTATTTCCTTAATTATTAGTTCATGGTACGCAAGTAGACGAAAGACCCCAAGTTAGAATACAGGTCAATTCCCTCCAGATTTTTATCTCCCACCGAACAAAATACATTATAGGTGCGCCATTGTAGGTCCTAATGAAAACGGAATCACACATGTACAATGACACCTTTGAATTAATAATGCTTTTCAGGAGTGCATCACATTAATAAAAAACTTGTACAATTTATGACTTTGGCTTGTCATAACCCATCCTATTATCTCCGTTCATTTGAGAAACGTCGCTCATCAGCAATGATCCATTACTCTTCTTGACAAATTTCCCCATGTTAGTCGTTTGGGGCTTTGTGGCGTGTATTTCTTTCTATTCTTTCTTTTCTCCCATCATTTTTTTAGGGGGGTTGTGAGATGATAGCCCTAAGCTCGAGCTTATGATAGTGATTTATTCCGCCACTAATCACTCATTCCAGACAATAGGAGCCATGAAAATGGGGAGATATCCGCAACAAAAACATTTATGTAGATACAGATTTCCCATCAACTCGTGATCGAATGCCATGGATGTTGTAACAATTGGGAAAAGTTCTGGTGCCTTACCTGCGGATTATACTCCGATGATTATAGCCCCCTCGCTTGAAAAATGACGGTGGTTGACAGGTCATTGATGGAAAGTCAATTGTTAATGTGGTCGTTGGTTTTGTTTGATTGTTTTCTCTATTTCTTGTAGGTTTTAAAGGTAGTATGTGGTTTTGGATAATGACAGGAAATAAGTGTTCATTAAATTGAACAAAACGGTACTGCTTTATTCAACATTACATTCAAAATTACATGTTAGTAAAAGGATTCTAAAATAATGATACAAGGACAGAGTGGCCAGAAGAATAATGATATAATGGTCTTTTCTGTATAGATCCTCTCTCTGTTTTCACTGTAAATTTTAAGAAAGTGTGCATATTTTTACTTTGGTAAATATAAGAGGTGCTTTAGACCATTTTATTCCGAAGTTTGATCGTTTCTACAAATTTGCAACTACCGTCATCCTAGAAAAATCTGCTGCCACTAATATGCCTTTCAATAATCTCTTTTTGCCACCTTGAGCCTATCACAATAAATTTAGAAAATATTTCCCCCAATCTATTTTAAAGTCAAAAGTCCTTTAGAGAGGTTTTAGAGTTTTTCTTCTCGCATTTTTTTGCAGAGTCACTTTCTTATGTTTGCAGGGCCCCATGGAAGATCAACTTCTTTTGAATGGGCTACCCTGTCGAAATAATAAATAAATAAATAAATAAATGAAAATAGTCTCATATAGATGTATTAATGCAGTGACAGAAAAGGAGATTCTAGAGTTTTCTTATCTTGATCTTTTATGCCTAGTCCCATACATAGGTTTTAATGCAGTGGTAGAAAGAGAGATTTTAGAGCTCTCTTCTCTTTTAAATATTTTTTTCTGCATAGTCCCATACATAGGTTTTAGTGCATTGATATATCTTGAGTTGGTCGTACCTGTAAGTGAAGGGGGGCTTAACCCCATCACCTTCCAGGGTAACATTAAGGGGTTTGTTATTTTTCATGTTTGGATCTGGAGGATTAAATCATAATCCTTTTGGGGGCCAGAACGACCCTGCAGAGTTGTCATAATATCCATATATATTTGTCCCATTTCAATTGAATTCACAGAAAATAGCGCACAGTGACCGGAAATGAAGCAATAAAGGGAGACGAGGCTTGAAAATATGGGTGAATTCATGAGGAACTTTTGGTTTCTAAATCCTGTTAAGAGTGTCTCCTTAGTTCTCTTCATCAGCCAGCCTCCATTCTTGGCTAATCCATTGTCTTGATGGGATTTAACTGTTTTCAGTTGTACCAACACAGACAGATTAGTAGGGGATTAGTCCCTTTAATCTGCCACCACAGTCTGAGCTCCTCTTTAGCGGAGATTAGGAATAAAAAAAAAATCAGAGGAGAATCAGAAGAGTGGTTGAGGAGGGTAGGGGACCGTGATGGAGATGGGATGGTTGTCTCTCGGAGTAGCCGGCCCTCGGAACACCTTCCCAGCCAGCGTGTCTCTGCCCGACGCCCGGCTTAGCACCTTGGAAGAAAGGCGGTAAAAGCTGGCTTTGTGCACCGTGTTCTAATCGGCCTCGGGGTGCCTGCCTCCGCACTCATTACCATTATACAACCAAAGTGTGAAAAGTGGAGTTTAGTCCAACTTGGGATGTAAATATTTTGTTGCTTTTTCGAAGGATGTATGAGTGACATAGAAGGATTATGTCACTCCTACGTGAATAAAAGATTCATATAAGATTACCTTCGCAAGGTGTGATGTTCCTTTGTTAAAGTAGGAAATGATGGAGGTCGTTTCCTATTTTAGAGATGTTGTTGTATGTCACATTTGTTTCCCCTATTCCAACATATTTCCAACATCCTAATTTCTATGATACAAATAGTTATTCATGTTTATTATAGCGGTAGGTTTAACTTTTAAACACATGCCAATTTCATGCTCTCTTCACCGGCTCTCTGGCTACAAGGGCAATTCTAAGTGAAAAAATTCTCATGATATTTCATAAAAATGCTTCTGTTTTCTCTAAAAGATGACACTGATGCAATACTACTATATGACCAAGAAAAAAACATTTTTGGTTTCCTACCACCGGCGGACCTTGAAATAGTGGAATGTGAAATTACTGTTTTGTTTTACTTGTCGAAATTTTTCTCAAATATAAAATGAATCACAAGAAAATGGTAGAAAAACATAGAAATACAATCTGAATATCCATTTTCGCATGCCCTTTTGGTTTTTACTCCCTCATACACGTGAATTGTTAATGTTTTCCACTTGAAATATGTTAAGAAAAAATAGATTTTCATCAAAAAAATGACATTCTTTGGCATTGGAACATTTTTTTAATGCCTATATCACCGTAAGGTGGTGCGGGAGGCATAATGATTTTTGGCTAAGGGCTAGGCCACATAATTGCACAATTTTTGTTTGGTAAATCTTGAAGTGGGTGGTACCAACTACTTCATTTTTGTGAAGATGGCATTTTTTGTTGGAAATGTTATGGTTTGCAATAAAACGTAAAAATTTGTTAATCTGCAAACAGATGTCCAATGGTACAATGTCGTCCATTCAAGCGATTCAGTGAGGAATGTACGCCTACAAGTTGTCTCCCGACAAAAAGAAAGAAGCACCAATCAGTAGTCGAAATTGAAATCCAGTATAAAGATTGAATTCCAGTCTTTTGTGACAATTCCTAAGAATGGTGTTCTCAACGTTTCCTTTTTAGCTCTGCCCTTTTAAAATCAAGTGGTGTGGGGGTGGTCCAGATGTGTGAGTTGCTTCTCCAACGCTGTAAACACTTCAGATATCTTTTATGAGCGTACATCGCAATACACAATCTGTCGTAGTATCCTCTTCAAAATACCCCTTGTCATCTGGTAAAAAATCCACAGAAATTTTCTTCAGCTCTTAGCATTGGTGGTCCAATCTTCATTGATATCATAGTTTTTTTTTGCAAAATCTGATAACTAACAATTAACATGATGTATGTATAGCATTGTCCAATACATATCATTTTTACTGACCAAAGTACGGGCTGCAATGGAAAAATTGATATGAAATGAGTCGAAGTACATTATGATAAGAAAATAGTAACACTGACTATAAAACTTGGAGTGATAGGTCTTAGGCAAAAGAAATGTACCTGAACTCCTTTTTTTGCTTTCAATCACTTAAAAAGAAATCACAGTAAAATTATCGAAAATCACAAAAATAGTAGAATTATAAATAAACATGTGAAATAAATCCTGAAAAGTTATTTCAGATATTTTAGGTCATTTTAATAAACTTATAAGTATCATTTTCTACATGAAATCTGTTCACAAAATCAAGGAAACAAATTGATCAGCCTCAATTTTCCAAAAGAAATCATTCATTTGCATTCAACAATGTATTTTTTTTGTCGTGTATGTTAATAGTTTTTAATAAGAAGGTCAGAAATAATTGAGAGCCAATTGTCGAACCCAGAAATCTTTGTTACATAGCATTATGTGAAAGGCCCATCTTGTGTGTATTGCAGGCAGTTTGAATTTATTTCAATTTTATTGATAATTTTTTTTCGCATTCCTTTTACTAGTCTTATCTTCCCTCTCCCCTTTGCATTCACTTTCCAGTTGTACTACAGTGTATGTTCTGCCTCTCCATTAGTACCATCCATCTTTTTGTAAACAATCCAATGTTTTCTTTCGTTATCTCTCTCTTTTTAAGTTTTTTTTTCTCCTTCTTCTCACACCTTCTTCTATAATTTTTCCCTTCCACCCCTTCTCTGTGACAAAGCGATTAACCTGCAGTAGCTTCCTCAGACAGCTAGCACCATAAATCTTGCTCGCCTTCTAAAGCTTGAACTACATAATTTGCTGTGGTGGAGACTATGGGTATTAGCCCCACCTAATCCAAATTATTCCATAATCATCATTAGCGTCTCGAAACACGAATCAATGAAAAGAAGAACGATCATGCCCATTCCCAGCACTCAAGTGTGGCTGCCGTGATTATCATTAGGCAGGCTTGTTTGGATAGTGTTTAGGATCGGAGGTGAAAACCCCCCGAAGAATGGGAGAAAAGGTGAGGGAGATGTCGTGGAAGGCATTTCTCGAGTGTTCGTGTCGTCAATGAAGCTATTATGGACTCGGCATAAAGACAGTATTCGGCAATGTGCCCATTAATCTCCGTGATAGTTTTTCACTGCAGATTAGGGAGGATATTGTATTTAGTTTGATGGATGGGTCGGGGTGAATGGAGAAGGGTCTTGTATATCATCAGATCATTTATTAACTCTGTATGTAGAAAGCTAGACAAGCGGTGTTGATGAACAATAATAAGTATTCAATGGGTATAAGGGATCTTTCACATGTGGCCCAGTGAAAAATTCTGATTTTGAACTTCTTTTATGATAAAAGAAAAATCACATCTATGGTCATTCACCTTTTAAAAATCAGCAAGCTTCTCTTCATATTGACTACTCAGTAGGAAAAATGCATGAAAAATGCAGAATCAATGATAATTGATAGAAATAAACACAGGTTTGTATGATTCTGTATAGAGTCGTGAATTTTGATCAATATGCAATGTCAGTGCCCCTTAAATGGATAAAAACCTGCTAAAAGTTTGATTTGCCAACTATACTATTTTTCACAATCAAACAGCCTTTTGTTCGGCATGTACACGAAAAGACAAGAATTATCACAATTCTTTGCCGTGGATCACTCATCTCGTGCATTGATGAAGACACGGCCCACTACGAGAATTAATAAATTGCAGCACTCTCTTGATAGAGGGTCCACTTATCCTGAAAAGTAGATTGTGGGTTCAAAACCGGCAGGGTCGTATCAGAGGGTTTGTTAATGAATTCATCCGATGTACAGTAGTCAAAGAAATCTTATAAATTTATTCACAACATTCTCAAAAGAACAAATTTGTAAACCAGAATTATATTCTTTGAAAGAGACTTTTGCCCATTTATGACATTTGTATATGTCCGTAAAGGATCAGGGACTCAAAATCAGTCCTGAAACAAGTTCTCAAATACCTTCCTTCAAAATTTAAAGTAATTTCCTTATTACTACAAGCACAGGATCATGATACAGTATTCTTCAGCAGAGCTTGTTTCGAAGACATTCTTGGTGAGAGAACTGACCGATGTGAACTTTTCTTCTGGAATTACCCAGTGCTGACCACACTTAAAAGTGACCATTAACACGGCTGTCAGTCGTTTCCAGAAAGTTTGTAAATGACCGTGGAGACCAAATGATCATTTTAAAAACCCACTAATGGATTCGCTCAATGGCCAGAGGAGGAGGGGTGCTTATCGGGAGGAGGGGCGCCCCTCTAAACAGCCCCCCATTCATCAGGAAAAAAGGGTTAATGTCTTCTTACAGAACTTGTTTACTGGAAACAATTCTCAAATCGGGGGGAAAGTAATGGTATTTAGCTGAGATTGTAGGTTGTTAAGAAGCTCAAACTACTAATCACCAATCTACATTTGTAGAGAGTAGTGTGTGGCCGACCATTAGTCAAAGGGGGGCTTCTGGTACTTCAGCTTGTTATTTGAAATGTCTTACATCTTTTAAACTTTTAATACTTTCTACCCTTTTTTTCTACACTTTCTAAAGTGAAAGTGTATATGGTGGCATAAAAGAAGTGCAACAATGAAAATGGTAATTTCATGTGGGATCCATAATGTTGTAGCTGAAACAGTGCTTTTCATAATTTACTTTTGCACATGTGTGTCAATTTTTTTTGGGAAATTAGGCATGTTATTTACATTTAGATTAACAGGAGTCCTTTAATTTGCATCTGAACATGAAGGTGGCACCCCCAAAATTACATTTTAAGCTGTGGAGGCAAATAGAAATCAGAATTTTTGCCCTGAATTACCAGTCACATACAAGTTATATATTCACCGATTTCAAGAACCCACAGACACAGACAGAACCGAACATTGCATTGATACAAGCATTCAATACAAATGAACCTTGACATAGTAACGGGTAAATTGATATACTTTATATATCAAAATGTATGTCAATTCTATATTTCTTTAGAATTTGTTTTAATAAGATTGTCAAAATGATGGGATAATCATGGACATATAGCTCTAGTTCCATGGTTTTGATATAATTACCCTGCATCTATTCTATTCACTGGCTGTGAAGCTTTCATTGACATAGACGTTGAGCAGAATTCTTCTTTTGAAAAGCTTAGTAAGAATTGCCAGTTTTTCGCAAAGCCCAGCAAATTGGTTGAAAGTAAGTAAGCATTGCACCCATTTATCAAGTCTAATGTGAATGGATTTCCGAGGAGCTTTAGTTGCATCATGAAGAACATTGATTTCCTTGTAAGATAGATTTGTTTCGATCAACAACGTATTCCTTGTCATCGCATTTCCGGCCTATTCTTGCCAGTGGTATTACATCAGTTTGTATATCTATCTCTTAGAACCTCTCAACTATTCAAGGAATATCTCCTATTTTTTGCTTGAGAATAGATTTGTGGGTGTATAGGTCCAGGGAATTGGTCAGTGGGGGGACTCTAACCCCCCACTCGGACCAGTCCAACAATGGTTTTAGCCCAGTTAAAAGCCATCCACAATGGTCACTATCTCCCCGTTGGTGTGCGATGAATGAGTTTTATTGAGCCCACACACTATTCTTACCGGCTCGAACATGCTTGAGCTTTTAATCTGGTGAGATTACACGGCTTTATATTCAGATTTTTCTGTCAATTTCTTTCTTCTGGTATTTCTTTTCTATCCCGTTTTTTCTCCTCCCCTTTCCACCGCAAAGGAATTCCAGTGTTGCTCTCCTTTCTGTTATCGAGTGGTTATTTGTGAGCGATAAGAATTTTCACGAATTTGGAATCTAGTTTGAAGAACCTGTTTTGAAATATTATGCTTTTCCTATAACCGCCTCATTATTTGAAAAAGAATAAATGAATTATAATTTGAAAATAAGAGATGATGGCTAATACAACTGTAGGTAACATTTATGATAAAAGGAAGGTGTATTTGTTTGATCAGGAGATATTTATCGTTATTTGCTTTGCTCTGTAAATGTCCGAGCATGCTCATGGTAAGTTTGTAGAATCGCGGTAAAATCACAAGGGGCTATGTAAATCAGGGCTCATCTGAGGAGAGGACCAAAGATTTTGAATCTGTTAACACAAGCTCTTATATTTTGGAGCAGTTCACATGGCCAATTTTATTTGACCCACTCTTGTATTGAAGGTGCACATCCCCTATGGGCTTCCTGTACAAGTGCAAATCAGTATCTGCTGTAGATATGAACACATTAATTGTTCTCTTACCTCATTCAAATAGGCATGGCCATGGAGAACATGATTTAATAATCTCTGGAACTATCAAACTAGAAGCAATAAGTTAGAATGTTTATGAAAATACAAGTTGATCTGTATTGATGTATTATACCATTATCAGTACCCTTTTCAGTGAAAGAGAGACCAAATGAGTTTCATATAATTTATGATATTTTGTTTTCAACTTTATATTGGCTTAGTAGGGAACGCCACTAAAAATTTCTTAGAAATGTAAATCTTATTGTGACATCACAAGAGTCAAGTTTGTTCACCTTGCTAAATCATGTTTCAGAGCTGGTTCTGTAAAAAACAAAAGGAAATAAGTGGTTCAATGCAGGGATTTCAATTCAGTTGATTGCGCATTCCAATACCCTTTCATTGATCCACATATTTCCTTTTGTTATTTACAGAACCAGCTCTGAAACATGATCTAGCAAGGTGAACAAACTTGACTCTTGTGATGTCACAATAAGATTTACATTTCAAAGCATTTTTTTTTAGGGGCGTTCCCTACTAAGCCAACATATAGTTTAAAAAATTTCATTCATTTTTTATTACTTCTTTTCCAAGTGAAATCCACCAACTTTTTATGTTTTCAGAGAGAAGGTATGCAAAATCAATGAATATTTTTTTTTTGTTTGCAAAATTACTGTATTTACTTACTGTACAGATAAACTGAAATATATCTGATAAAGCAGGGAAGAGTATGAAAAGATATGTCGACTCCAACCCATTCATTATCTTTAAGAATTATCAGGCTAGTATTGCCCTGGTGTACCAGAAAATGTTGATTTTACGTAGGGATAGATTGATTGTAATACAGATTAAGACAAATTTTCAGATTACTTCAATCACTGTCTGTTCTTTAAGTCCTGTTTTCTTTTTTCTTTGGTCGTTAAATGACAATACCTTCGCTGTAGACCCTGCTATCTCAAGTTAAAGTAGTCTTAATATGGAGCCAAGATGATCGCGGTCTTTGTTGCTGTTTAAATGAAACCACTTCTCATGGAAGTAATCACTGTGAGCAGAAGAGACAAAGATATGGGACACAATTAAAGGAAACCCATTTAATCATTCATGATAGCTCTATGCTTGCAAAAGAAACTTCCTTCCCACTAACTCTGCCAAGAAATAGCGAACACATGTTGCACCACTCCTGCTTACAGAATCAAGAGGGAAGATACTATTTTTGTATGCATATAGCTATGTAATTGTGAGAGGTTTGAATGGAAGTTGTTTATTTTGTCAAATTCATTTGTCCCCTCTTCTCACGGTGAATGCCATTTTCTTTTGAAGAATTACGCATGCTTGCTATAGTACATGTAGAATGAATAGAGAATTAGTTTGGTCTGGGGTAGATTTAGAACCTGGTTTTTGTTGTGGTTAGTAATAATAATAATACATATAATTTAAACATGCCAGCTAAAATTAAACAGGATGCCTAATGACGTTTTAATGATTGTATTTGAAGTCTATTCAGAAAGAAATGCATGTGTACAGTGTAATAATTGGCCATTATTACTTATTTAACTCTCTTGTTGAGTGAAAGTGAAGGGGTCTTTATTATTCTTCAACTTTGTTCACTCAAGTTAAGGTAATCTTAATGTGGAGCCAGAAAGATCATGGTCTTTCTTGGATTTTGAAAGGAATCACTACTTGTGTTTTGTTTGTAAAGAATTTACGTCATCTTTCTTTGATGAATTACCTCATGCCTGATTTAAGGTAATGATTAGAGAATTAGTTTGGTTGTGCAGAATTTGAATTTGAGCCCGATTTAGGGTGATTTTTGTTGTTTGGTAGTACCTTGCTTTGAATAACTTGTTGCTTAATGATGTTTTAACAACTATTTTTTAAAGGTTATTCATGAAAAGATGGACGTGGATACGTTACCCACTACAAGCGTGTAAAGTGAAGTTCTTTTCTTTTCTATCAATTCTCACTCGCTCGAGTAATCTTCATATGGAGCCAGAAAGATCATGGTCTTTGTTGTGTTTTGAAAGAAAATGCATCTTGTTTTTTGCTTGGTTTGTAAAGAAATTACATCATCTTTCATTGAATCACCCCACTCTTCATTTCAGCTACTGTCAAGAAAATTGGTCTTGTTACGTAGAATCTGATTTGAAGCCAGATTTTGGATGATTTTGGTAGTTTTTTAAATAACCCTTGTATCTGGCCAGGAATAAAATGGCCTTAATGACATGTTTACGACTGTTTTGGAAGTTGATTTATTAAGAAGTGAAGGTGGAAAGGGACGTCATCTCCACATGCTTAACTCTTATAGGAATTAGAATGGTTAATTGCTATACTTTTCAGTATGAAGGACTATTATTATTGTTATTGCTTAGAGTGAAGGATTATTATGTTTCTCAGAATTTCAATGAGGTTTTGGCTGAATGTATATCAGTAAAAACTGAGAAAAGAATTCTTTTTGGTGATTTACACTCAATATTATCTTCATCGTGGAATATTAATAATGCTTTAGTATTTGGAGATTACTTATATTTCCTGCAAAGGCGCTTTTTGTAACCTTATTACAATCCCGGCATTTCAATGGACAAACATCTTATAGGAATAAATATACCTACCATGTATCCATTCACCTTACCTGGTCAAGTGCAGCACAATATGGATGAATATTTTGCTGAAGGGAATGCAGCCAGGGGTGGGATTCAAGTAACATAAAACAAATTATTGAAGTTGTAATGTTACTAGTACTTATCTAAGAACTGAATTAATACATAATGATTCTCGAATGGCTTGCTTTAAAGTGATTCTTATATCAGTGGTAGTATTGAAGACCTTCCGGGCTCGAAATAGGATTTCATCAGGGCATCATATACAAGGCAATTTTGATAAAGGGCGCTTTTCTACTCAAAGCAAAACAATGGAGAACTGTAGGAAATCCAAAGAGGGCACCATGGCAAGCAGAGAGGGCACCCATGGCAAGCAGAGAGGGCACCCATGGCCACTGCCCTATGTTGACGTAGGCTAATGCAAGGCCTGCTTCTTGATTTCAGGAACCCTTTTTTCAGCAGAAATCAGAGTTATCGCTGTCACCGAACAGATACCATGATGATGTAAATTATGTGAATAAAATCTGCTTAAAGATTACAATGATACAAATTAATTATGAAAGTGGCTTGAATTTACAGGATTCTTCTAACAGTGGTAGTATCGAAGACCTTGCCGACTCTGCCCAGCAGGTAATAAAGGAGTTCAGATTTGGTTTGAAAACTTTTGACACACTAAGCACCAGCACCAGCCTTGCAGAATCTAGCACCAATGAATGATTCACATATTTAGTTTGTCTTTTTAATTATGGGCAATAGTAGCTCATACTTCAAATGACAACATGGCCAATTTCACTTTGAGAATGAAATTGTCACTTTAGTACTCTGCAAGGTTTGCTAAATACTCTGTAAAGTAGTTACACATGTTTTGGAGTGGGCTCTCTTTCAACTAATATGATTTTTTTTTTGTTCAATTCGGAGGCAGTTGGAAAAAGTTGGGTACAGATTACAAAAGGTTTTGCACAAAGTTGAATGATAATGCATAACATAGCAAAGTTTCTTCTCATCACACTTTTCATTTTGTTGAAACTTTATCAAACACTTTATTTTAAAACTCTTAAATCTAAGTACCTCAGCAGTACAAAGTGCACAAATGGAATATGCAAAATATTGGCAAATACTTGATATTTGATATTCTTCACTGTGCATTTCAAATCACATTTATGAATTGTGTATAATAATGGTTCAGCATGAAACAATACAGAATACAATGTAGCACCACTAATGTTTGCTCTAACATATTATGTTTGCAGTATACATGTAGTTTGATTTATTTTTCTTTGAACCTATTCTGCTGTGAATAATGACAGACTGATATTGTTTTTTTTTAAATAGCCAAGGGTTCTTTCTACCAACCATCCAGAGTAAACCAACATGAGAGAATTATCACCAGGAGTTGGATAGATTTAAACAATTGTGTAGATAGTATGTGGCCCATTTTTTGTTATACTTCTGTCCAGTTATTCTAAAGTGCTTTGGGGTATTGCTAGAAAGATGCAGTTGATTGGAACGCACCAGTCAAAATCATTGTCTTATTGTCTCATGCCTGTCTTGTTAAAACAACAGACATTGCGCAAGTGAAATTGCGTATTTCATCTTGCAACTGATTTAAAGTGTATATGCAATAATTTGCAACTTTCTAGCAATACCAAGTAAGAGTGTAGGTAATCTGAAAGACACTGGAAGAAGTCAAATATGATTTTGTTTTGAGGTGTTGGTGGTCCAATTTATGTTTTTCTCTCCTTCATATTTTATTGAAGTAATGTTGTTGAGAGAAAGAATGGTAGAGAGGGAAAGAACAGGAAAGAGATTAATAATATAATTACATGTACATGCCACAATCATGAGATAAGCCCCCCCCTTTTCAATCAAATTAAAAATATCCATGTAAAATCATAGATTAACATGTGATATACAAGCTTTTGGGGTTTTTATATCCCTTCTAACTCTTTTTAACCTTGGTTTTTGTACTTAATGTGTTCCCAAATCAAATACGATGTATTAAAGAGAGGTTTTTTTTCTGAATGACCGATGCCATATTCAATAAAGGCATTCATGGGCAACCATTAATTCTTTTAAAGTCCTAATTGATCATGGCATCTCACACTTAGGAGGTGTTGTTCAAAATCAATTGCAAATCAACTGCAACTTTGCACATTGTAACGTGCATTTTCATTCGCATGCGGTATGCGCAATTAGCAAGACACCCATGAAACAATGATTTTGATTGGTGCATTCCGATCAACTGCAACTTGTGATCAATTTGCAACTTTTGAACAACACCCCCTTAGACTGTTGCCCATCAGTGAGTCATGATTGTGGATCAAATATTTTTTTTTATTTGGGGGCTTATTTACCAACATGGGGTAACCGTTGGAAAGTTCCTCCTAAGAGCACATCCATTTGATCTGATAGCACTTGAGTTTTAATGGTGCATCACTGGAGAAATCAAATCCCAAATTTTTAGGTGGTATACAAGTGATGGAGTAAACTTCTGCATTTCCTTTTACAAGTATTATGTAATGTTCACCTTGTGCACAGATCATGTGAAAATATGTGAACTGGAGATGGTGCTATAACATTTATATTTTCTTGAGTAATAAACAGAAGGAATATTTTCTCATTATTTTCCATCTTCGGATGTTGTATTTTCTAAAATGTATTTTTCATTGCAGGTAATATCTGGACGAGAACGATGATCTTTATCATAAAGATCATTCCATCTGTCTTTATACAAGTTATTCTTCAAATTTTTAATTTTTCATTTGATATATGTTTGATTAATAGGAGCCAGGTGTCACATCCAACATTTCAATAACGAGCTTGGTCTAAAATTTTTTTCCAAGCTCTTATTGATCATTTCAGATGAATGATGAATCAGAGTTAATGATCAATTAGAAAATTTTAACTTGTTTAAGTCACACGTTCAAAATGACCATAGATCTACATAATTATGAATTGGTTTATTTTACTTCATTATTCCATGCAACCCAAAGGATTTAGCCGAGTCTAACTCATCAGACACATTACGGTCTATAAAGTCCACAAGTAGTGGTAACTCTTTCCCCGACACACTGGCAAAGGTAACAAAACAGTTTTAGAAAATTCCCTCCTGTTCAGCACATTTCTCTTTGCTGCTTCCTCCTCTCATTGCTGTGACGTTGCTTAATGGTGTTTTTGGAAGCTGCAAACTGAAGCAGAATTTTCTCATCTGCTGTTTTTTCTTTGTTTCTTATCTTTTACTTTATGGGGATAGAATACTGATCTCTATAGAAATTTGATATATCATTTTCTTGTCATGATAAAGATGTTGGGCAACCATTTTACCACTCTAAAAAAATAGTTACCTTCATGTTGTGAGCAGAAACCCAAAGGTTTCAGAAACTATGAAAGTCCAACGGAAGCTTCTTTCTTTCGATCAAAACAAGGTGCCTTGGCGAGTTGAACAACTTGCCTTTGCATATTACATGTATAAGCCTCCATAGAATTGTCATAATTGTTTAAACTTTTTGGTTTCGGGTCTCATTGTGAACCTTACTAATATTGTCAATTTACCAAAAAATCTGACATGAATGAAAAAACACAGCTCAAACAATGGCAAATTTGAGTGGTATGGCCGCCAGGTGATGGCTCCAACCTTTTATTTTGCGAGTATGGGTCAATGGTATATCCAGTTTCTATTAGAGATCTGTGGGATAGACATTCACTTTACTCTCCTAGGGCCCTGGGGATTCCTGTCAGACCTGTCGGTTCAGACCATTTCAACATAATAAGGGATGCCAACCATTCTCAAATATGCATAATTATAATTTGGATATCACAATAGATGAACAAAAGTGAGAGAAAACATGGCAGCATTAGTTATACTCTCAGCTAGTCACTTGCAATGAACACCTTGAAATCACATTGGAATATGTCAGTTAATGCATATGCTGGAATTGTTGGCATCTTTGAATGAGTGTAGAAGAACAGTAAATCTGTGGCCTTAATTAATTGTTGTTTTACTTTTGTTTTAAAGATTTTGTAGAGTCATATTCACAAAATACCTCACTATATATATATATAGCAAATCAATATTTTATGCTCTTATTGATGGATATAATGTATTGCAAGAATACATGTAGGTTACTCAACCGCATTCATGACTCATGATTCATGATTCATAAAATTAAGATGGAGAGTATGAAGTCCTCCAAATTAAGGGCCAGAATAAAAGGCTCAATTTTTAGTTTATTATTTCATAGCTACATAAATGTGTAATGAGATATGAGCATTATTTTGTGAATATTTCTCTATCCTTGTGTTTCAAATTTGTTTCAAATTGTTTTCAAAGTATGGCAAATTTATGTTTCTTGGCTTTTCATGTTCTTGATTTTGTCTTTATATTTTATTACATTCTTTATGCTTTTCATTATTTCTTCATGCATTTTTTAAATTGCTTTTATTTTCACCCAAATTACTGTGTCAAATAAGTCAGTACAAAATGCACAAATCTTATAAATAAGACTTTAAAACATTGTTTCCATACCTTTGTTTCTTTCTGCTTTCTTTCTTGTTAGCTTGTTTTGAATAAGTTTGGTGTGATAAGCTTTTGTATCTTTGTTTTGCTTTCTTCAAATTTGTTCAAAATTTATATCACCTACCCTTTCCTTATGATTTTTCACTTTCATAATGTCACCCTAAGCATTAAACTCTGTCCTATTCACCACCAGTCTACAAGAAAATATTGTGTTGAAATTAGAACCTGCCTTTAAGTGCTACCTCGCTGTAGTGTCCATTTATTACTGTATAGTGGTATATCTTCTCTGGGCTAATTTTCTTGTGGTTTGCTACTTTATTAGCATACTCACAGAGTATAAAATTTGTGGTTGCATCCATGATGACAAAAAGCTTGGGCAATACTTCATGTTTCTGTGAAAAGTCACTGCTAATAAAAATGCATTCAAGTGCTGAAAAACTAATACAAACTACATAAAACCACTGTATTGGGCATTTATTAATTCTGCTAAATGGCAAATTGGAATCACCAAAGTCATCCAAAAAACATTTTCTAGAGGTAGTTCACAAGCAGCCTTTAGCAGCATAATTGAAGCACGCACACTGATCAGATTATTCTAGGAAATTTTGGAGCATTATTTTCATGGGTCGTAAATTTGTGATTGTCCATTTTACCGGGAAAATCATTAAAATTAAACTCCTGTGAAATTTCTTGCTGTACAGTATTTTTCTTTCTCATGGACACCCAAGACAATTACAGTTAAAGCTTGACTGTACACAAGTATGTATTTTTATTCTCTTTCTAAAAACATGTTGCATACGTTTATCCAGTTCTTTCTATTTTCTGAATGCAAACTTCCTGAGAATTTGGCTAAAGTACTGTGAAAACTAGAATTTCTTGCTTAATCATATTTGGGAGAAAAAGAATCATGCAGATTGCACATGCATATCATTCCCAACATTGATACGTTTATATGTATGATCATAAATATGATGTATAATGAGCATTCAGAAATTCAAACACCTCAAGCTCAAACAACTATGGGGGTGTTGCTAGAAAGTTGCAATCAATTGCAAGTTACAGTTGACCAGCACTTGCAAATAGAGACTATTGTTTCATGCTTATCTTTTCAAAAGGCTGAAAGTGCGCAAATTAAAATGTATCTTTCAATTAGCAATTGATTTGCAGTTGATTCGCAATCAATTGCAACTTTCTAGCAACACTCTGAATTTATTACAAGCACAAGCTTTCTGATATTTCGATATCTGGATTAGTGCTGGTATAAGTAAGTTTGGATTTCTGATTACATTTAAACTGATTTAGTGTTATCTAAGGTAGATTGAAACATACTATTTCAAAGTATCATTTTGTGATGGTGTTGATGAAAGAATAAAATAAATTGCAAAATTAGTAATGACCTTAAGCATTGCACAGAAGGCTTGAGATCTTTAACATCCCCCTCCTCCCCCCCTCTCTCTCTCTCTTCCCTTTGTTCACTCTCTATCTCTCCCTCTCTCATGTAATGATAATGTGAAAATGATGGTGTAAAATGATTCTTGCTATCTTACTATTATCAAAAGAAAGGTTGTTTATTATTTCTGTGACAAGTTTATTCTCTCTGTTTAGAATTATTATATGACATTTTGGTATTTGTGCATTGCTACTTTTCATTGTTCTTTTTTTTTCATGTTCTTTTTGTATAGTCTGTTAAAATTATGATTAATGTACTTCTTTATTCATGCTGCAAAGACACAAAGAACAATAATTCTGTATCATGTGCTCAATTGTGAAGTGTGAATATTGATATGTAGATAGTTTATCAGATTTTCCTCATGGTTCTTATTGTGCATTTCTTTCTCTTTCTGCCACCGATTCTCTTTTTGCCACCAATTGTTCTTGATCTATAAAGTTATGATGCACTTGCTCACATGTGAACTACACTCTCACAGATTAAATGTTTGATGCATGCTTTTATATTGTTCTCTCATATTCTTTTTTTTTTGTTATTGAACAAGATTCTTCCCAGTTTTTATGATCCAACATTTATTTGTGTTACTTTCATTTATTTATACTGTTACACTGAAAGTTCTTCATGCTTTGATGATGGACATTAAAGCCATGCTATGTTGTTCCTTTTATAAATCTTGAATCATATTTCTTTTCAAAAAATTTCTGTTTTGATCAAAGTTTTTATATTAATGGGTAGAAATCTAGTATACAATGTATAATCCTAGTTGTAAGTTTACATTTATTTTTAATGGTACATGTATGTACAAGTGGATTTTTAAACATCACTATTTCGGAACCTTTTTGAAAGTAGCCTCAAAATAGCATAAATATGTTTTTAATATACTATTTGGTATATCCATAGAGGTATCCATATTCTGGTCACAAGCCATATTATAAACAGAATTTTACTTTTGTCATATTCCTTTTGTTGATATTGTCTATAATATTTTTATTTCTTCCCTTCACATTTGTTCTGTAACTGGTAGTTCCTTATACTTCACAATAAATGGGAAGGCAGTATGCACTCATATAATTTTGGGCAAGAAGAACTCTGCGCTCAATACAGCAAAATAGGGCAGGAGTAAATACTGTTTTGATGTATTTTCCTATTTCTCTGTAAGTCTATAAAAATTCTTGTTTTCTTACTGTGTGTCAAGTTTCATTGCAAAAAATGCAATTAGCTCATTTTGAATTGCATTGATATTTACATACACATCTACAATGTGACAAATGCCATTATCAAACCTCAGATGCTACACATTTCTTGCCAGACTTTGGGCATTATTGTTGAAAAATTAAGAGAATTAATAACACATTTATGTTATGTAGAGCTTACTTATTACTGAAATGGTTATCCGGTGTGAATAATATATTTCTGTTATTCTTTAATGCTGGTTTGTATTTGTCCTTTTCATAACATGTTTTCAGCTTGACCGTTCAAAACATGGATAGCCTTTGACGATGGAGAGATATAATAACGTATTATATAGGGGTTGATTGAAGAACAGCCTGTATATGAAGTGCCTGGGTAAATCATAAATCTACAGATTACCACTTTTCAGGAAATGTAAATATATGGAGTCAGTTTCAAGAAAAGTTTCTGGTCATTTTGAAGAAGTTTTATCATTTCACAGTGCATGTTTTATGAAATATTATCATTGTTTTATTTTGGTTTGTGTGTTTTTCACATCCTGTTTCAGCTTGAGCCTTTAGAACGTCAGTGGATGGTGGAGTCTGCTAAGGGCAACGTTCCTGTTCTGATTAGTCTTCTCGAGCAGGAACCAGGGCTAGTAGCAAAAAAGGTAGGACAGACAACTTTTTTTTGGATATTTTCAAAGTGTTTCTTGTAAGAGAGTTTTATTAGTAGGGTACTGGTTAAAAAATGAAGACTGCTATTGTTGATTATGGTTGATTCTTTTGCTTATTATTGAAATTATGCTAGGATCAAAAGCTCAAGCTTTTTTTTTACTTCTTTTCAAGTGTGTGTGTGTGTGTGTGTGTGTGTGTGTGTGTGTGTGTGTGTGTGT
>BQKZ01000245.1:19966-35242 GCA_036244855.1 Temnopleurus reevesii
TTATTTGATTTCATTTTCCCAGAAGCTGCCGATCTATTACCCATTCACGTTTATATGTTGAACAGCTGGGTAAATACCAAACATTTTCTTCAGCTGTAGCAAACAATAATATATAAAGATTCGGGCTGAAGAAGTTGTTGACCATCATTAGACTTGTATTGACAAGCCAGACAATCATCAAGCATCAAACAAATTAATGAAGTTTCTGCACTTCAATAAGTCATTAATTACTTGTAAGTGATCAAGCCCTATTCTCCACCGTACCCTAATCCCACTCATCACCTGACATGTACGGATTAGTGATCCCCTTAATCCTCATACGGACCAGCTTAATCTCTTTTATTTGAAGAAGATTAAGCTTGTAAGTTGTAGCCTGATTGTCAAGTAGGTGTCTGATAGACGTCTGTGAGGCGTTTGTCTTTCTGTCCATCTGTCTTCTGGTCTCAATATGAAGTGTTTGGTCTGGCCGAGGATCCTCTGGTCTAAGGTCTTCTCGCCCACTTCTCGATGATTACCGAATCCATTGTTGAGAGTGGTATTGAAGCAGGTCACACTTTCCCAAACTGTCTGCCCAGATGGAAAGATAGATAAATAGTATATAATAATAATAATAATAATAATAATAATAATAATAATAATAATAATAATAATAATTATAATAATAATAATAATAATAGTAATAATAATAGATGCGATTTATATAGTGCACATATCCAGGCTGCGGAGTGCTCCAGGCACTTTGCATACTAGCCATGGCAGATTGAATGCTGAAATGTAAGTGTTTTACATTTGAAATATAAATCTCATACCTTATTCAAAAAGGTGGCATAAACCCTTTAAAAAAAGGAATCTAAATTCTGTGGACGTTTAAGTGCCATTTTCCACTTTTTCCTTTTTTTTCTCATTTTGCCCTTCTGATGTGCTTATTTCTTTTAATTTATTGTATTGTTCTGTGTTCATTGTGATCCCTTTTCTGTATTTCTCATTCTCTCTCCTTATATCTGCCCTCTTTCTCCCTCCATGCACTGTTCTGTCTCCCTTTTTAAAAACTTCTCTCAAACTTCTTCCCTTTCTCAATATTCTCCTCGCACTCTATTCCACCTTCTTTTATTCATTTATTTGAACATATTTATCCAGGAACAAAAGATCAGCAAATCTGCTGTTTTGCATCAATATCCTGATATTACAGGACTCCTGTTTATGCCATCTCCTTGTGCAGATTTGAATACATTTTTTAAATTTCTACATGTATTTGTTATCACTACAGTCTACATGTCAGACATTGCTCTTTTAACGGTCTATAAATGACACGAAAGCACACAAGTCTAGATTCTAAATTCTTCTGTTCTTTTGTCAAGAACCTAATGTGGCATGTCTATGTTTTGCATTATTTATCACTCCTCTCTCTGTCAGTCAAGTTCCTCTTTACTTCTCATAGACAGTCATTCACCTAACTGTCTACTAATTAATTCTTCTCACAAGAGCTTAATCCCCGAGTTCATTAATATCTATCCACTGTTCCTTTAATCCAAATTTATCATACTTTTGTCACTCATGTTCCCCTTGTCCCTCACAGAGACAGCAGTCCATCTAACTGTCTATGCATTAATTATAATCACATAATCATCTATTATTCCCTTATTCAAGCATGTAATGTCATAGTTGGTTGTTTTGTTCATATTCTTTTCAGCATAGTGCCACCAACGAGACTGGCTTTCCTTTAATCCCAATGTAAGACACTTGGTCAATCACTTTCATCTTTATTTCACAGAGACAGTGGTCCACGTAACTGTCTACAAATTCATTATCATCACATAATCAGCTATTATTCCCTTATTCAAGCATGTAATGTCATAGTTTGTTGTTTTGTTCATATTCTTGGCAGCATAGCCCCACCAACGAGACTGGCTTTCCTTTAATCCCAATATATCACACTGTGTCAATCACTTTTATCTTTATTTCACAGAGACAGTGGTCCACCTAACTGTCTACAAAATGATTATCCACACAAGAGCTTAATTCCAAGTTCTTTCTGTTCTTTTGATCCAATTTTATCAGTAAGGTTTTATAGAGAGGACCTTGCCCCCCCCCCCAAAAAAAAATATTCCAAAAACTAAAGTAGAGAAATCATTATATGTTAATTCATTATAAGTCTTCTTCCCCGTCAAAATCAACAGGTCTTTCTTCTTGCCTCTGCCAATCACTTTTCTTTCCACTCCTTAAAAACCGAACCCCACCTAACTGTCTGCAAATTAATTCTCAACATAAGAGCTAAATCCAAAGTTCTTGTCCAATCTTCGGTGTTCCTTTAATCCTAATATATTAATCCCAATATGCCTTGTTGGCTTTGTTCATTTTCCTGACAGCAAAGGGCCACCAAAGAGATAGGCTTCTATTGGTGTCACCCACTCCAAAGTGTTGGCCCTTTGGAGCCAGATTGGGTGTTCATCTTGACAGCTTTGTGCATTTAGTATAGGGTGTCTCATTTGTACGCTATTCATGACCATAATATGGTTTGGGTAAGTAAGGTATTTTTGATGGAAAGCCCAGCCCAAGTGCCCCTAAAAATAGAAAATTTTACCAGAACTAAACAAGTTTCATGATATAGAATATGCCAGTGGCATTTGACATGCTCAGAACAGTTCAGCAGGATCGATTTTGAGATGAGACTTTGCTCATTATTCTTCTTCTGCTTTTGATTTGATAAACATTGACTCCAATATTAACTTTATATTAAAGAATCCTATCTAGTCTTGCAATACATAAACTGAAAGAAATACAAATTTACACAAAAATATTGTCTTTGCTTGACATTTGTATTTGTTATGCTTTAAAAAAAAGTTTAGCAATGAAGTATGGTCCTGAATTTAGAAATTCAAAATTACATTACCTACAATACTATAAATGCTGAAATTTTCTATATGGGGGTATACGTGTCCATGATTTAGCTAGGATTTTGATTTATTAGAATTCCCTTAACAACTCGCTAATGTATGGAAAGGAATTTGCTAAAGCATTTACAGTACATGATAGTGTTTTTAATCTCAATGATAAGTTTAAAAATCGTAAAAAATAAACAGAAAGTTGAATTCATAAAATTGTATAACGCATCATGAATTTTAATATTAAGAAATAAACCTTCTCGTTTTGCCTATGGAGTAAGCCCACCCTTTGATTTTGACAAAGACATTGTGACCAAAACCCCCATTGTTGTGCAATGTTTGTAAACATTGATTAACTTGGGACCAGGCCAAGTGTGCTGATGATGGGGCATTATCTATTCTTTGTTGATGACTGGAGGGTCATCATTAATGGCGTAACAAAAGCCCTTGTCATTTTGTAGTCCAGTTTTGTCCTCTGTGGGTTTTATCTGTCCTCAATAGAGGGAGAGGGAGAGAGACATAGACACACAGAATATATATTTCTTATTTTTTTGTGGAAGAACACTCTCACTATATAAAGTTGAACCAATTGGACAATATAAAAAACGCTCCATTCAAGCCTTCATATTGGCTGCAGCACGGAAAAATAAATTTCAAGTCCTGTTTTTCTGTAAAAATGTGTACAATGGGTGGCGTACCTGGTCGATATTTTACCAAATAGTCTTAAAGTTACGAACGACTGGTGTACGGTAATGAGTTCAATATACATATAATTCTCTCTCATTCAGCTTAAGAACTGAAACTAGTTGTTCGTAAAGTCGTTCTTTAAGTCTTTCACAAGTTGGTGAAACACAGCTTCGTTTGCTGAAAAGTCATGAAGCTCCTTTCCTTTGCCTGCATTTTGTACAATTTCCCTCTCCTTAAATTTCATAGTGTCAAAATTTTGTGGACTTGAGAGCTGTGGGTTACGTCTCCCTATTGAGGAAAGATAGATTTCACAGAGAACAAAACTGGACTAGTCAATTTGAAGCTCTGTGACTCTTCTCGAAGTGCCAGGCCGATGCAAATGTGTGGTCTTCGGTGGACAGTTACTCGACACATGCACTTCAGCTGGTGCCAAAAACACCCATGCCATAGTGGGTCTAGACTAGAATACTCAAGTCTCATTAGTACATTGTGTACCTCTTAGCTTGTGGCTCTTACTACAGGGTAGTACATGTAATGAAAAAAGTGATATGGTCGAAAGGTCTTAAAATTCTGAAATCAGGATTCTATTCAATTGAAAAAATTACCATTGCAGCAACTAGAAAAATATGAACTAAATTGTTCTGTTATCAAAGGTTGAGTAAAAATCCCAATTTAAATAGGCCTGCATATTTATCGCCATCTTTAAATTTTTAAAGAATAGAATACTTCTTTTTTTTTCACCTGAACAGGTATGCATGTACATACCGTACATGTATATAAAATACAAAATGTAGATTTAACTTTATTTTTATGCGAATTACAAAACTTTGATAGATATAGAGGAATGCCTAGTTTTCAAGTGCACCTAAAGTACATGAATGATTAAGTGACTGACTGGATGTTTTATTTGTTTTAATGATTACACATAAAACAAAATGGATATTTCCAGCCTCCTTTAATAATAGATGATGGGTAAACCGCTTTTACGTGAAGCAATGTTCGGTGGTGAACTGATGCTGTGACATCTTGGTCCTTGAGACTGTGTCTGTTGTATACTTTAAGGACACGATGCGAACAATAAAAACCTTTGTAAGGCGCGAGAATGTACTATGAGTCACCGTGGTAATAGTGATTTCCGACAAATCGATGTTCGATTGATCCCTGACGGAAAGACCTGTTAAAGTCGATAGGACCTTTGATATCATTAATTATTCACGCTTCATTGTGGGAAAATTGACCATATCATGTCAATTATTCATCCGCTAATACTCGGAGAGCCTACCTGCTCGGTTGTATTAATATCGCCCATTAATTATTCAACGTTAATTATTCACAAATGCCCCCCGAAATGGGGCCATGTGCTAACGGGCCTGTAATTCTTGAATAATTGATTAAGAGATCAAAAATCTATCTGGGGGCTGCGCCATTGTAAGCCCCCATCATCGTCGTCATGGCTCGAGGAGCATTTTTGGCGGTAGAAGTCTTGTTAAAAGATAGAGGACATCTACCGCATTGTGAGGTAGATTTGGACTGGTGTTAGGGGGCATTGTGTGATTGTCTAGCTGTCTGTGGATCAAAAACGGATCAATACAGGAACAAAAGACACCCCTTGGATTAGGATTAATCCAGCTATGAAGTGACCAGACCCCTTTCATATTAATTCATTTAAAGGGAACTNAGGGGGGTAGGCGCTGTACAGTGATAGTGACCAAGGCTTCATCTGACCAGATTTACCGTTACGGTTGTTTCCATGGGGCTGCCAAAACCAAGCGAACAAATCTTGGCACCGTACCTTAACATCGGTCTACCCCACCCCCCACCTCTTTTTGATGCGGCCTTGTCAAGTAACGCATGAATGGAGCTGTCTTGCTTGACTCTAAAAGTGGAGCTGTCCTCACAAGGTTACACATCAAGCCCCTCCCCCCAAAAAAAAGACATTTGAATTAAAAAAAATATATTGGACGATCAGGATTTTAAAAATTATCTTGACATTAAAAAGATCCTTTGAAACATACATACTATTTGAAAACATGGCGAAGAAGATAGAGGCAGCCCTATGAATTTATGTATTCTACATACCTCTATGATTTTTCTGTGAAGTACATGTAGTGTTTGAATGTAAAGTTTAAAAAAAGTGATACATGAAAAATAAATGTAAGTCTATTATGTTAGGCTTAGTTGAGGTGGACAATCAAACTATTTATTATTTTATTATATTTTTGTATTATTATGATGATTTTTAAAAAAAGTATTTTGTATATTTATTTATCTACCTATTTTATTATTTATTTTTTTTTTTTTGGGGGGGGGGGAGACGCTGTACAGGGATAGTGACCATAACACCAAGGCTTTGCCTCACCAGATTACCGTTTCCATGGGGGCTGCCCAAACCAAGCGAACAAATCTTGGCACCGTACCTTCACATCGGTCTACCCCAACCCCCACCTCTTTTTGATGTGTCCTTGTCAAGCAACGCATGAATGCCAACGTATTGCTAGACTCTAAAAGTGGAGCTGTCCTCACAAGGTTACACATCAAGCCCCTCCCCCCAAAAAGAGACTTTTGAATTTCTGTAAAAATAAAGTATCTTGGACGATCAGGATTTTAAAAAATTACATTATTTTTAATTTGGGTCATTATTTTAGGCTTAGTTGGAGGTGGAAAACCAAGCTATTTATTTTATTCTCTTTTTACATGATTATGATGATTTTTGAAATGTATTTTGTTTATGTATTTAACTACCTATTTTATTATTCTCATTATTTTCTTTATTAATTTTTTTTATTTTTTATTTTTTTTTTTGGGGGGGGAGGTGCTGTACAGAAAAAATGACCAAAACTCCCAACGTCTAACCAGATTACCGTTATGGTCGTTTCCATGGGGGCCGTCCAAACCAAGCGAACAAATCTTGGCACCGTACCTTAACATCGGTCTACCCCAACCCCCTACCTCTTTTTGATGCGGCCTTGTCAAGCAACGCATGAATGGCTCGTCTTGCTAGACTCTAAAAGTGGAGCTGTCCTCACAAGGTTACACATCAAGCCCATTGTCTTAGATCTTTTGTCTTGAGTCTTTAGCGTGGCGGGTTCTTCATATTTTAAGGTAATGCGGTCAACGGGTGAGGTATTTGATTATGGAAGGGAAAATACCTGGCTGTAGTATGTCCTGGACACTCATTCATTCATGAATCGTGGGGGGGGAGGCTTTTAGAGCTCAACCCCCCAGGTATGGATTTCAGGGGGGGGGGGAATTGTGCTCTGCCAAATTTTAGTTAAACAGGGGGCAAAAACTCTTGAAGGGAGTGGTAAATTTTGTCTGATGACCACTTGTTTTGGGTATTTTTTTGGCTATTTAGGGGAGCAAAATTTTGGCTCATGACCTTTTTTTTCCTTGTTCGCTGTTTAGGGTGTAGTGAGAGGCTGGAATGTGATGTGCTTTATCGCTAGTCAGCTCCTCGGGGAGGGTGGGGGGGAGGTTTGGGCAAAATTTCAAATTCTGGTTGCTCCCCATGACAATGGTATAGTAGACCTACATACCATTTATATAATCAGAGTCCATTTTCCAAGTTTAATCAAATGCTTTATTGACAGTTTAATCATATTTGAAAAAAATCATACAATTTATAAACTCTTGGTTGCCATGCGTGAATTATTCTAAAAACCCATTTCACCTAAAACTATCATCTTTATCATATAAGCTACAGGGTTGCCCATTGAGGAATCTCTTTAAAAAAAAGCAAATATTGGTTATTATTTCCTTCTCAAATTTATACAAAGCAGTTTTTCTTAATTTGTTTATGTCTGACAAATTTGAAGTATAGTTCTCTGTTTAAATGAGTGCAAATGTCATTGACAAGAATTTGAGTTTTAATGAGGAATGATTATGGCGACAGAGTTCTGAATATTTCAACATACGAAAAGAGGGTCCTAGTAATCCACACTCATATCAAATCCCCAACAACATAGTTTCTCCAAGTTAATAGATCTAATAAATCAAGCCGTAATAATGAAATGATACATCACAGAGTTCGAAGTAATCCCTGCCATCATCGAAACGCGAAAATCCTCCAAATGATACAAAAAAGAGAAGTCATACGCAACCCCAATCAGTATTCGGGTGTTTATCTGCGATGTCAAGCTTGATGTATGGGACCTATAGACACCTCAACACGCAGCATGAAATTAATCTACATGTAAATCCCTGTGCCATGTTTTTGTGCATTCTGCTACTGTTTTGCACATGACCGGGTATCTCGTTCGGGGCGATGCGGAGAACCCAATCCGGCTGTAAATCACGGGAGCCGAGCGAGATCCAATGAATTACGCACTTCACCGGGGCTTTCGTGTCGTGGGAAGAATTCGTGAAGAGATCCCGAGATTTGTTTGTGGAACGATACAAGGAAGTTATGAAAATGTCAAAATTACAATGGACATGCATGTGCCCTAACAATCTGATGCGCTGACTCTAAACAGTATGGAGTATATTCATTAGCTATATACATAATGATTTCTTTAGGGCCTGCAAAACCCCTTTTTTGATTTTGTTGTAATTAAGCCTTATTGATTAGACTAACATTTTAAGCAGATAACAAAACGTGTTTCATGATTAGAAATTAAGATGTATGGTTTCAAAAAATAAGAAGTAATGAACATACACTGTCAGTAGATGGCTCTTGTGACAATCTATCCCCTTGTCACACAATTGTGCAGCTCAAGTCTCTCATTCCAGACACACAATCATTAGATTACAATGTCCACCATGACTCGTCAACGAGTATACAGAAAAGAGGAAAGGAAAAGGTCTTTAGAAGAAGTTCCTAAATGCAGAGTACCTGGTCAGGCCATTTATGCTTAGCAAACTAATTAATTTGAAACTTATTCCCTGATCAGTAATGAATTGACAAGTAAAATTGTTTCACTTTGAATTATGTGATTAAGCAAAAAATATTGTTTGGATGCCCTCAACCGATCGACCATTTTGAAATTAATGGCCCGACCTGAATCTTTTCTTTTGCTTTTCACTCAAATTAAAAAAAAGAATCAAGGTAAAGTTATATATGAAGACGTGCGTAATATTACTTTAAAGGTAATTTTTAGTAAATCTTTTAAAAACAACATGTGAAAAAACCTTTGATAAGTCATTTTCAGACATCTTAGAGTGAGCTTTTTACTCCATTCTGACTTCAATTTTCTTCACAAAGTCCGCTATCAAAGAAGAAATAATATAGAAAAGAAACCTTTCCAACCGACTGATGCAATTAAAAAAAATGTCATTCTTGGCCATCCAAACATTTTTTTTTTACCTTATTAATGAGTGCTATGGACATGGCCATGGTTTTTTCAGAGCATGAAGCTCCTATGTGGTGTGGCCTGTCATTCCTTGTTATGAAACAATTAAGGCCAGAACGATGATGTGCAATTTTTTGAAGCTGGCAGAACTTGTCACATGGAATCATACGTTTTGAAATAATACCTGACAATAGGGTCTAAATAAAGCATGGTAAAAAGGAAAATGATACAAATTGATATTTTGCATTCATCAAATGATAGGGAATATGAACAATTTTGAGTCCTTTATCTTTAGCTGCATGTTGACAAAAAAAACCACAGAACTATTATTAAATATGTTTTTGCAAATTATTGTTATTTGCAAATTATTGTTATTTGCAAGTGAATAAGTTCATGAAAATAGAAGTAAGAATTCTTGGTTGCAATTCATTGGTATAAAAGCCCTGGACAACGGGTATGGTCCAGTGACAGACACATATTTTGTGCCAGATTTTTTGTGGGTGAAAATTGTCTTTAATTATTTTTATGCTTTGTTTTTTTTGTTTCAGTTATGAGATATCATGGTATTATTTAAACTGTTGACACGTGCATTCAAGAGTTACATTTTTTTAAAAATCTTGCTCAAAGCTGGCAGATATTTTGAGAATTGAATTTTTCAAAAACGGGCTGATTGGTATGGGATAGAACACAATCCAAATGTGTCTAACACTCAAGGTGTTTGATGATATGTATCTAGATACATCACCCCTGCTTTCATGCTGGTGTGAAAACGCTTGAATCAACGAGAGGAAAGACGATCGCTGCTCAAAATTCAGTCTCTACGCCTCGCAAGGCTGATAAATTAGAACCGTAATTCAAGATGGCAGCAATCACAACTTTGGGCTGCTTCGGCGTTTGGTAGAGTCAGACAGTAGCCATGAATAAGTGATGAATGGGAGCGCGGGTGCAGCGCCGGCCGGACATGTGTTAAACATGCGCGGGAATCAGCGAATACGAGGGGGCAGCGATGCCGCCGTTGGATGGGGAGCAGCGGCGCGGGGCGCCCATTCTTCAAGATCGTAATGGCATCGCAGTGTGAATTTATGAACAATGTCTCCGATTTCACCAGCAGAAGTATTACAACGCTCCCGGGAGACACATAAAGAGGTCCTGATTTCGCTGAGCGCGACCTTTGACATTTTGTGTGTTTTAAAGAGGATGGTACTGTCAAATCTTACACTCTTGGATAGGATTAATTACCCATCAGAGACATACAAGCATATCTCATGTCGCGGATTCATGGGTGATACAATGTAGATCAACATGAAAGCCAAACCCTTAGCTGTGAATTTATATGAATAATTATTCTCCGGTTTTCAGCACATAGAGATAGTCTAGTGTGTTGCCTCGTTTATTTGAACCCTCAATCAGATCCCAACTAAAATTCTGAGGCAAGATATTAATCCATATTTGTCTCTCATCACCCTTGTGCTATCAAGATGTACTAAGTACACATATACCTCTTACAGCAGTATAAGTTGTGCTCTCTATTATTAGTTACTTATTTTTTTAATACCCTAATTGTTTTCTTCCTTCAATAAAAAGTATTTTTCAAAGAGTTCCCCAAATCATTGCAAATATAACAAACATAATGATATTAAAGAATATTAAAATATATTTTGCACAAATCTTTTGCTAGGCAAGTATTGTTTAATTTTACTTTAAGACCCTTTTGCTGTGATGGAAAGATATGTCATGCATGGTCAATTACGAAAGGCTGAAATTGAGTTGACACTTGCAGAAATGCAATTATGAGGTGCTTCACCAGAGGTAACTGTATTTGAATGATCATTGTGCATTCAGATATCATATAGTGGCTTCATATACTGTAAGCATTATGTTTATTTTAGTCAAACTGCTATTGCAAAACAAGCTATTGCTTGAACAGTATTTTCCTACTCTGAATTGTATTGTTTTCTGTACGTGACTTATATAGTTATTTTCAACATGTTATAATTTTGTTAATTTCAAAATATTTTTCCCCTAATTGCTGCAATATACCAATTGATGTAGTGTAATTGATAAGAATCAGAATGATAGTTTATCAATTAATTAATGAATAATAATAATGATAATTAACAGCTTTTATATAGCATTTATCAATTCTTGAGAATTTCCTAAGCACTCTACAATTGCAGCATTATTATTCAAGGAATCATAATAATGATGGAACATGCCTATTGAAAGGAATAATAAGTAAGTCCGAAAATATCTAAGTGACTAAAATCAATGAATAAAAGATTAAAAAAGAATAGATTAACAAACAAATAAATGAGTATAATAATAATTTAAGTACAGTATGAATTACCGGGTATATACATGAATTTCAAAAATCCCAGTAGGCTAGAGAAAATGGGGGGATATTTCAAAGACTGAATGATTAACAGAGATACATGAATTACTTTGAATCTTGTACATGTGCAGAGATGCCAACCATTTTTTAAATGCAAGAGGTGTATTTTCATGTAAATTCAATGCTTTCATTGCAAGTAACTGGTCGAGAGTATGGTTATTATTGCCATTCTTTATTTCACAGGCACATATTTTGTTTACACGGTTTTTATCTTACACGTATTCCGGAATGGTTGGCATCTCTACATGTAACTATGCACTCTTTCCCAAATTCTGGTTAGATTTACTATTTTTATCAGTCATATGGTACATTATTTCAAGTGTCTTTCATATCAGTGGGTATCATTTTCATATGGTTTCAAGCTAACACAAGATGGGAATATGTTTTCTTGATTAGTACATTATTTTGGCTTGTTGATTCCAAGTCTACATTTACCTATCAGATTAAACTTGGTGTCACAATAATATTTTCATAACATATGGCCGAGCAGTCATCGATGCACGATGCGCAGTATCATTTGCCAGATTTTCCATTCTATTACGCCACAGTCTTCACCAAATCTCTTCTTCTTAAACACCCCTGTTTCCATCATGCCATCCGGCCGTCCGATCGACAGCCCCTGCATCGTCGGCTGGGGGTGGGCAAATTCCCCGTGGCCAAAGTGTCGGCACGCATCACGCTCGCCGTGCGCACCGTGACGTGTGAGAGCTCATCATGGGCCGTGTAATCGCGTGGAAGGTGTGGGGGCGCCTCACCAAACTCCGGGGCTCGCGAGCTTCAAATGGACGTGAAGTAATGAGAAAGGAGTTCTGACACCAATGAGATAATTGCATGGAAGTTTTATCACCTCAAAATAGATTGTTTTCCACTTGAAGTCAGTGTAGCTTTTCTCTTGTAAATCATGAGCTCGTCTGAGGTGTCATATGTTTAATAGCTGTAGGAATCAGTGCTTCTAGCAAGTTGGAAAATCTTCATGAATCATTGAATGGCTGTAATAGAGTCATCTGCTCTGTGAGACTAAACCCACTTTTATGTGACTTTAGAAGTTTTAAGATTTGGTGTTAAACATTTTCTGCCTCAGTTATAGCATTCAAAAATGTGATTGTGTTGAAAATGGTAAGGCAGAGACGGCATGCTGTTGGAACATAGAATGCATGAATACTGTCAGCCCCTCCCTCCAAATCCTCACTCATGGTTAATGTCTTATAATATATGTCATCATCTATGCTAGCATGGATGATGGGTCCTTGCTGAAATAAGTATAGGGTCTAATTACTTTTGCCAAAGAGATTAGAGCTCAGATCTAACTATATGCATTACTCATATGAACTACCTATCGTTTTCTTTGTAATCAATTTCAGAAGTATTTGCCTCTCAATATAAACCATTTTCAGCTTGAAATCACTTTTTTGATGGCTTCATGAGTTACATGTATGAACTATTTGTGCATGAGAAATAGCGTGGGCCTATAGAAAATATGATTGTTTTAAAAAATTTGAAAGGTGGAATAAGTGTTCTCTGCAAGCTTATATTATCCTTGAATTTTTTCTGCAACTCTCTGAAACTTAGCATTTGTTACTGCGTAACAAAAAGTTATCAACTATGCATGCAATCTTGCTTAAATTAATAGAGATTTTTTATTAAAACTAACATGCACCGAATTAGACATGGTAATGACATGAAAAAACAAAAAAATCAAACATTATTATGGAATGCTCAAAATTGCAGCTACCGGTACCTATGTAAATTAGGTTAAGGATTGAAATGGATATTAGAGAAATGATAAAATGCAAGTGAAATAAATATGAAAGAATTGATTAAAAAAGTGATAAATAAAATGAATGTAGGCCGCACTGCATCCACACAAGAAAACGGTAGGTAAAACATGCTGTCAAATGAATATATTTTAACACAAACTTGCATTGTATTTTGTTCAATGGTATAATGCCAAACTAAGTCTTCTGGTGCATTATAGACAATAAAGGAATACTTCTCTGCTGCCTTTGATTTTCGTTGATTTTTTTCTTCAGAATGTTAGTTTGTTTATATCATCAATTATTCCATAGATCCATTATCTGAAGCAAAGAATTAAAAATATAGCTTCCTGTCAAGACTTTAAGGCATCTCCATGCAGCTTTGAAAGGGTGTAAATGAAAGGTTATTTTTATTCTCTGTTTTTAATAGGTCTATCAGTTATTTATCCCAACAAATAACTTTTTGTTGCTTATCTCCTTTCCAGCATACACTGTTAAATTCTCACTTGGTATCCAGATAATATCCTTTTGATCTTACCGCTGTAGGCCTCATTAACACCTCATTATCGTCAGATCGTTATAATATTGAACTCTCTACTTCTTCACCAGCAGTGGGTTGAAACCATCACGGTGCTTTCTCCGTTCATAAGCGGCTGACTATCTCTCACAATCTTCATTAAATACTAGACAATTATGCCTCTTATATATTTCGTTGAAATCCAATCGCTTTTCTTTCCGGAGCGATGGAAAGTCGCCCCCCTTTGAGACTGGAGGCGGAAGTTCATCACCCTCGGCTTGGCGACCTTTTTTATGATAGGGCTTAGATTGGTCACACTTTTGTATCTCACTTGTCCCTTTCTTTCTCGACATGAGGGAGTTGAAGAGGAAGAAGCACCTTCCAAGGTTAACACGCCCGTCTCCTCAAGATTCCGCAAAACCACCTGTTAATACACCAGTCACACTTTTGCGTTGGGGTGTACTGGTTCTGACACTTGCATTTAATCTAGAGAGTCCCAGGTTCAAATCCCACCCATTTAACTGATTTCCTTCAACGAGACTAGACAGTGCCTAACCACCTGTTAATACGCCAATCACACTTTGGGGAGAGGAATCATTGGGGTTTACTGGTTCTAACACTTGCGTTTAATCTAGAGGGTCTTGGGTTCAAATCCTACCCATTCAACTGATTTCCTTCAACTAGACAAGATGATGCCAAACCACCTGTTAATATACCAGTCACACTTTTGCAAGAGGAAGCATTTGGGTTTACTGGTTCTAACACTTGCGATTAATCTAGAGGGTCTTGGGTTCAAATCCAACTCATTCAATTGATTTCCTTCAATGAGACAAGACGATGCGAAACCACCTGTTAATACACCAGTCTCACTGTTGCAAGAGGAAGCATTTGGGTTTACTGGTTCTAACACTTGCCTTTAATCTAGAGGGTATTGGGTTCAAATCCAACTCATTCAATTGATTTCCTTGAACTAGACAAATCGAAGCCAAACCACCAGTTAATAATCCAGTCATATTTTTATGAGGGGGAGCATTGGGGTTCTAACATTTGCAATTAATCCAGAGGGTGTTAGGGTTCAAATCCCATCCATTGCATTGATTTCCTTCAATTGAACATTCATCTACATTGTGCTGCACTTGACCCAGGGGAGATGAATGGGTACCTGACAGGTATATTTATTTTTGTTAAATATTTGTGTGCAGGGAAAGGTAATGGATCAAAACCAGGATAATGATAATATTCATCTTCATGAAAAATTCCCACGACAAGCCTATCAGAATGTGTGTTTCAATTTGAAGATGATTTGCAACCATTGGAAAGTTTCTTGAAACACCCCATGAGAATAAAAATCCTTGAATTTCGGCAAATCTTCACAAGTCTCCATGGAGTTTGCATGGCGGGTTTCCAGCCATTTTGATAGTCAAATGTAATTCATTTTTATTTGTAATCCTATTTATAAAGTGTGACAGGGACTCGAAGGACCTCTTGTTGATACCAACCTGAACGTATATCGTGCCATCCGATCCTTGATTAACCCTTCCAAACCTAGTCTGTATCTTATCTATGCCTCTTTTCTAAAGCAGTTCTTGACCTGGTGTCCAAGGTGTTAACCTGTCACCACCTTATCTATAGCCCCACTTGCTTAAAATCAAGTGTTTGAGTGTTGCTTTCTTTATCCTGTGCGTAATCACCTCTAAAGGCAATCAAATCGCATTTGGATCGGGCATGTAATTATTCTATTGTCAGAGTGAAAGGC